>VDFB02193867.1:117704572-117922283 GCA_007258455.2 Sequoia sempervirens
GAAGAGTGTAGAAATGTTTTGCAACACTTCAAACACCTTCACAAGATGTCAATATTTGAATTTTAGTACATAAATATTCATGTTCAAGCCACATTATAATATATAAATCAGAGAAAAATAGACTAAACATTATGAAACAAGACCTAAAAGGCCATGAAAATGACAATGGGCCATTTTTCTATGGCACATCTGTAAAGAGTGACTTTTTGGAAAGTAAACAAAGAAGAGGTTCAAAACTAAAGAATATTATACCAAAAGACCTTTGCATTTGGTACATACAAACCTTTGTGGGCCCACCAGAATAAGATTCTCTCAAGGTGATAGGTATTTCATGTTATTAATTGGTTATTATTCTGTAATGAATTGGGTGATATTTCACAAATAAAAACAAAAATCTCTAGATAAGTTTAAATCCTTTAAATATATGGTTGAGAATGAAATAGATTTGAAAATCAAGTGCTCGAGGTTTGATAAAGGTGGTGAGTTCACCTCTAATGAGTTTAATCTTTTTTGTTAAGATCATGGAATAAAGACATAGTTATTAGCTCCTAGGACCCCTCAGTAAAATGGAGTTGTGGAGAGGAAGAATAAGATAGTTTAGGAAGCAACAAGAACTATGATGAAGGAAGAAAATATATTGAATTTCTATTGGAGAGTAGCAATTCATAACATGGGATACATACTTAATAGAAGAAAAGAAAGATTGAACAATTCAAAGACTCCTTATGAGTTATGTTATCCAAAATATCCTACTGTCAAATATTTTAGAGTGTTTGGAAGAAAATGTTATATGAAGAGAGATAAAAAATATTGGGAAAGTTTCATGCAAGATGTGATCAAGGAATATTCCTTGGATACTCTACAAAGATAAAATCATATAAATGCTATAACAAAATGTTGACAAATATTATTGAAAGTGCAAGTATTAAAATAGATGAAGAACCACATCAAAGTTTTGTGTTGATAGAAGGATATGAATCTGATGAACCCCTTTGCAATGAAGAAGAAAAAGATGAAGAGAAAGAAATTTATAGATGACAGTTGAAGAGGAAGAAGCTTTAGAAAAGATCCCTAAGACTCCTAAGTATGTGCAGAAGAATCATGTTGAAGATCAATTCATTGGAGATAAGACCAAAGGTGTGTTGATAAGGAGAAAAGATGATATGATAAAGGAACAAGTAAAATTTTGTTTGCTTTCAAAAGTAGAACCTAAAATAGTAGTTGAAGCATGCAAGGATGAGAATTGGATCAAATATATGGATGAAGAGTTGAGAAAATTTGGGAAAAATCAAACTTGGGAATTGGTCCCAAGACCAGCAAACAAGAATGTGATTGGAACTAAATGGTTTTTCAGGAATAAACTAAATGAGGATGGAAATTTTGTTAGAAATAAGGCTATATTTGTTTGGGTATGTGTAGGATCATGATGGGCCAAAAAGTGGCGATATGATGGGTATGTGTAGGATATGTGGCTGACAATTTTTTTTTACCCAAAATTAATGAAACGAAAAGGGCTTTTAAAGGAGATTTTCAGCTTTCCACCAATATAAATTCATATGTTTTAATTTGAGTTTAATAAATAATTATTCTTCATTTTCTATTTGAATTGCAAATAAAGTCTTGATAGATAGAATGATTGAAAAACATATATAGCTCTAAAAAAATATCATTTTTTGAATCCATAACATGCATCCCATTCTATGCTTCACATACTATAGGTTTAAAAAAATTGAATTTCATGAATTTTTGACCAAGTTAAGGTGGTTAGACATACTAGTTTTTATATTTTTTAAAATTTTGTAATAAAAAATCATAATTAATTATTTATTTAAGGAAAAAATCACAAAGAAATGCATCACATTGGGACATGAGTCCTCTACTTTTATCTAAAACCTTTTATAAAAAATATTATCATTTATTGTGGTTAGGTGGTTAATGCATTAATCTACTCTTTATTTTTTTCCTTGAAATTTAAGTACTAATTCCATTGAAATTTGAAATTTTCACCAAATATATTTTTAAAAATAAATAAACCTAATAGTTTAGAAACTACATTCAATTTTCTATAGATTCTATTCTTACATATTTTTGAAATATTATAGATAACATATTCAAATTTTTGCATCAAGTTTCCTATCTCTGATTTTCTATATTTTTTGCCACTTAAGGGCCTATTTTTTCCATGATCATCCCACACATACCCATGTGTAAGGGATACTCACAAGTGGAAATAATAGACTTGTAAGAGACTTTTTCTTTGGAGCAATAAATGGAAGCCATTAGATTTTTTTTTACTTTTGCAGAACATAAAGAGTTCAAAGTATATTAGATGGATGCCAAGTTTATTTTTTGAATGGTGAGTTAGAAGAAGTTTACATTTAAAAAATAGAAGGTTTTCATTTATTAGAGGATTCTGATATGGTCTATAGATTAAAAATTGCATTGTATTGACTCAAACAAGATCTTAGAGCTTGGTATATAGTATTGGATAGATACTTGTTGTAGTAGGGATTCAAAAAGTGTACAACATATAGAAATCATTACTTCAAGGTTGAGGGAGATAAAATATTGATTAAGGTTGTGTATAATTGATGACATAATATTTGAAGGAAATAAATGTATGTGTAAGACATTTGCAGAGAATATGCAAAAAGAGTTTCATATGTAAATTTTTTAGGAGATGAATTTCTTCCTTGGGTTAAAAATTAGTTAATTAGAAAGGGGATTGTTATTTGAAAATAAATGTATGTCAAGGAAATGTTGAAGAATTTTGGAATGGAGGATTCTAAACTAGTGTGTACTCCCATGGTTATTGGTTGCAAGTTAATAAAAAATGATGAATCTCCTAAGATAATGTTTAATTGGTGGGGGGAGTCGGGAAGAGGGTTAGCATTAAAATGAGTTAACAATATGATGAGTCACTACTTTCCACCATAAAACATTCATTTATGAGAGCTATAATGTATAAATAAAAATCATAAACTAATTCTAATTGTTATAGAAACCATGAGGGGAGCTTTTAGAGCTCAGGATGATGTGTACCTTGTTGAAAACTTTTTGTTTTTCAGGTCACAAAGGACTTATTCACCTTCGGTGGTGAATGGTTCCCTATTAGGTTTTTTGAAACTAAGATATGGGTTCTATGCCTTGATTCCCGAGCTCTCAAATCCTCGATTTTCAGCTCTAAAAAACCTATAGTCAATTCTATAGCCTTGTTTCCATGTTCCTGCAGTATGAATGACAAATTTGCAACTTGATAACTTTGAAAAAATTTCTTCAATCTTGTTCTTCAGTTGATCTTCAACCTATAAATTTGCAAACACACATTCAAGAGAAGAAAAAATTATTGATTTTTAGTGAATATGGGTTTGCCTTTGTAAAAACCCTTTTAGGTAATTTATCCAAATAATTAAATTGAAGCATGAACATGAAACAATGGAGTGTTGATACCTTCAAATTTTTCTTGGAGTGCAAATCCACAAACTAACATGTGGTGGCTATGAGGAATGTAGATTTCAATCTCAAATAGGATGTGTAACAATGCTTGCAATATATCTCCAATGCTACATCAACTATATTAGCTCAACAACATCCATGAATGTATTATTCCTTTGTCATGATGATATGATCTTGAATTATTGCAATAATTCTTCTGTAATCCACCCTTGAATATCTTTGAAATGCTCTTGTAATGCTCTTGTAAACTGAAACTTTCTATATTGCATGAATACCCAAATTTTCTAGGAGAAAATATGTGAATTAACCCCATATTTATATTAAACTAGAGATCGACACTAAAATTTAAAAAATTCAAGCCGACACCAAATATAGGATAGAAATTCATCATAATCCCACCAAAATTAAATTAAAAAAGGGGTATCCTACTCAAGGTGGACCCATTCAAGCAAATGGGTCCTAACACAAGTTTCCCAGACTTTTCTTTGGGGGGTAGAAATAACATAAAAAATCCACCTCAAATATGCATAGAAAGGGGGGTCCTATGTGGAGAGGACCCATTCCCTACTAAAGGTGAATGGGTCCTAGCACCATTTTTTAGGACCTTGATTTTTCCAAATTAAATGCTATATGCAATTTGATTATTGAGTTTTGGGATAGATCCTTCAAAATGTGTCATTAAGAAGGCCCAAATTTGAGTTAAAGGGGCCAATGAAGCTCAATTAACCACAATTAATTAATGAAACCCTAGATAAGTGTGAAAGTGTTTTACAACACTTTACAACACAATAAATAAGGTACAACGTAAGTATAATTTATTGAAATAGGGACCTACATTAATGTGAATGTGTACAACACATTACAACATTAAATCAAGGCACTATTAGGTTAATTCAATATCAATTATTACCAAATAAGTAAGGAAAAATGAGATATTTTTCTACATTTACATTTTTCCCCCACTTTAGTGAGAGTTTTCACCGATGACAAAATCACACTAAAGTAGACATTCAAGACACTTTAGTATGCAAGAATAACAAAGATACACCCATACCCTTTCAAAGGCCAAGAAGAATAAAGAAAATGAAAGGATGAAGCACAACCATTCTAGAATGGGGCTATTTGTCTATAACATGCATTTCTCTCTCTAGGCTAGTGGAACCTTAGTCTTTCCACTATGTGAGTTGTCCCAATCAAGTGTTACTCTAGGGTAGTGGAACCTTAATCTATCCATTAGGTGAGTTGTTCCAATGAGGTGGTTTAGTGAGAAAGGCATGCTTGTGTGTCATATTTTCACCATACAATGAGAGTCATGCTAGTGTGTCAACTTACCATCATACTAACCATACCAAATTTATACTCCTAATAACTTCAATAAGGAACCACAATGCTATGATTTGTAAATGATTTTGGATGCCATGTTTGTAAGTTTTATTCTAAAGGAAATTTTTCATTGTTTGTATAAGGTCTTCTTCTTAGGGAACATCATGCCTAATGTCTCCAAGAGTGGACAAGTTAAGAATATCAGATCACCACTTATGGGATACCTCTTGTTTCATATCATTCCCCAAAGGGAGATCATATGCTTATAAATATTACACTCTTGGAGGATATCAAACCCAAGGAAATCGCCAAGAAAAGGACATGTCACAAGAAAAAATAAATCATGCCATGAAATATGTTGAAAGATGTCATTGATGTATGCCCCCACTTTAAAGTGGTTGCTAATACCATTATTGTGAGAAATTGCTTTAAAGTAGCCAATGTTTTATTCCAAGACATGAGAGATTTCCTCAAAAAATCCTATGCCAATTCATATGTTTCTGAAATAAATTTTCATCATGAAATAGGAAAGGAAGGGTTTCCCCTAGAAATGTATAAGGCATATATGGATTTTGGGTTAGTATGTCTTTGCTACATTTTTTTTTTAAAGAGCTTAGAACTGCCATCATTCTCCAAATACTCATAGAAATGGAAGAATGACACAAAGAGAGAAAAATATATATAAAAGGCCTTTTGGGTCAACATATAAGAGGCATGGGTATCTCAATGCCTCAAGTGTGTCATCCCCAAAAGAAAAACACAAGACAAATGAAAAGATAAAAGAAAAAGATTTTGGGTCAACATGTAAGAGACATGAATATCTTGATGACTTGCATTATCCTTAAAAGGAAAACATAATACAAATGAAAAATGTTTATGGCATAGAGAAGAAGGTGGGTACAAATAGAAGAATTCACATAAAGAGATAGATACATGAAATAGAACATCATGGGGAATGACATTAAGCACACACAATCATGAAAAGAAACATGAAATAGAAAAAGACTAGTAAGGCACTTGTGATTCAACCTAAAGTAGATTGCTTGCATCCCAATCTCATTCAGTGTAAATGGAGGGTGGAAAACTAGCCAAAGGGACAATAGCAAGTTCCAAACTAGGGGAAGCACCAAGTTCAAGACTCTTTCGAGGAGATTTTTCACTAAATCTCATAAAAGAGAAAATAATGTATTCAACTCATGATACAATTGTTCATCAAGATGTGTAGTGTCAATGTCATCATCTAGATTAATCACAATAGGAGGTCAAATGAAAATTTCCTTGGAATTTTCTTGTTTGTGTTACAACAAGGGTATAGAGTCATCATGCATTCCTTTAGGGAGCTTCAAATTTTCATTCTCTATGTTATTCTTGCCTTCATAATTTTGTAACCTATGAGAAAAAGCAAGTCATCTACACCTACACTATCTAGCACTTTGATTTAATTTCAATCTATTATCAATTTGTTTTTGTGTAAGAGTGGATTTTTCAATCATAGGTCCCTTCTCTTATTTTTGAGGAATAGAAGAAACAATAGTAGGTTGTTCAACCACTTTCTCTTTATCTTTGCAAATTTGTTTGACTCTAGGAGGGACAGTGGGATTGTTTTGGTTATCTTGCAATCTCTTGTAGAAAATGGTAGGAGGAATTTCTATAGTTTGTTCTTGGATGTTCAAAAGGCCTTTCAAATCAATCATTTCTTCATCAAGGATGGGTGTTTCAATCATAGGTTGAGGCATGTTACAAAGGGATAAGTATTCTATTTTCTTTGCTTTGAAATTTTGATAAGATTTGAAAAAGAAGTCCTCATGAGGCTTAAAAGATTCCATAGGCTCATGCCAAAATAAATCTAATGACAAGTTCCCTCGGGTCGATGTAGGATTAAATCCACTATGATGCACAATAAAGATATTATTAGAAAATGGAAAATTTAGACATTTATACACAACCAAAGGGACAAAATTAATGGAGCAAAGCCATGGATAGCCTAGCTTCACATGAAATTTTTTTGATTTTGGAATGATGGTGAATGAGATTGTTAATTTTTTTGGTCTTAATTTTAAAGGGAGATCTATTGATCCCATTGTAGGATAAGAAAAACCATTGTGCATCTTGATCCATGATTTCAATTTATCATATGTACATCTTGATATAGTTCAAGATTGAATAGGGATTTTCTGTGATCACATTATCTCCACAGATAAGATCAATGGATATCCCATTAGAGGGATTATCATTGATTTGGCTAGCTATGTAAAGAGGACCATTAGGTGCACATTTAAGTATGTTGTTTTGTAATAAATAAATGTCAAGAGGATTTTTAGTTGAGCACTTATGAGGTCTAGCTTTGATAAATGCTACTATTTCAATTGGTTGTTGTGTGTTTTCATCATTTATGTCAACCTTCATCACATCATTCTTTGTTTCACTAGCTTTGAAAAATGAAATAGTCTTCTTAGGCATGTTATTTGTAGAGATTTGTAAATTTTGGTTATTGTCAAAAAGGTCTTGTAAAAGGTGTTTAATCTACACTTACAATATTTCATAATGTGTCCATTTTGTTGATGGTAATGAAAATAATAATTTCTTCAAAAGCCTTTAAGCAATGATATATTAGGATCACACTCTCTAATAGGAAGTAAGGTAAGCATTTTATTCTCAATAAGCTGCCACATGATATTATGAAGGGTATCAGGCAAAGGAGTGAACTCTCTATCCCTTTCCCTAAAAGGAGTTGTTTTCTTTATAGCAGCCACTTGATTATTGGTTTTTTTAATTGTTCAAGGTGAATTTAGTTGTAAAAATCCCTTATTCTACTTCTCAAAATGTTGATTTCCATTCTGAGTTGTGAATTCAATTTTTTAGGATGACTAGGAGGATTTTTCACATCATGACCACCAGTCAAATTTTGATAATCATGAAGGGCTATACATAATTGTGTAAAGGATGGAAATCTCATCATTTAAAGTTTTCTTTTTAGTTTATCTTGTAAGTTGTAAATAAACATTCTTTGAAGGTCAACATCAGAAATATTAATGTTGACTTGTGAATAAAGTGTTTGGTATCTTGCTATGAAATCAGTCACTTTCTCATCCTCTTTCTATTTGCATGTCATTAAATTAGAAAGGGTAATTTTAGGATCCATGTGAATATGGAAGTGGTTGTAAGAGTAATTGTAGTGTTGAAAAATAGATCCCTTTACATTTTCATGCTTGTATGGGCCCTCCTTGTAGATTTTGGATTAATGTTTCCTTGATTTAATGTTTTAATGTGGATGACACATTCACATTACATCTTGGGTCCTTGTGAACTAATGGACTTTAATGGTATGTTGCTAAAGTTTTGTGACACACTTTAACACTTTCCTAGGGCTTTATCAAATAATTAAACATAATAAATCTATTTTTAATCAAAATAAATGCTAATCTTACCTTCTTTAGAGTTTTGTAACACACTTTCAAACTTTTCTAGGATTTTCATTAATATTTGGGATTTCTTATGCTTTAATTGGTCCCACTTTTCATCCACAAGCCTCATTCATTATATATTATTGATGATAATCCTAACACCAATTAATACCCAATCATAATTTAGGTGTTTTTGGCTTATGTGGCCTAGATTTGTGGATTTGGGACTCATTCACCACCTTGGGTGACTGGGTCCCACCTGGATCTTTTGGCCCCAAACCAAATTTCACACATTTCTAAGCACTTTTCATTTTTGGTCCCATACATTATGCCTGATGGGACTCATTTGCCATCTTGGGTGAATAAGTCCCATGTCACCCAAATTCAAATTTAATTCAAAGTTTTGGTGGGATTTAATTCTCCCAAATTTGATGAGTTTGTAGTGTTCTAATTTCAGGAATTCTTGCATAATTAAGTATAAATACAGGTTCTTTCACTTATATTCTCACCTAGTATTCAAGAGAGTTTACAAGAGCATTTGAACATTCACAAAATCATTGAAGAGTATTTTAGGGAATATTATCAACCATTTAAGAGCAACATTTAAGAGCAGCATTCAAGTGCCAATCATCATGTCAAATATTCTATCTATGCTATTTTTTTATTGTGCTAACCATTGTTATGTAGGGTTTATGATTCAAGCAAGTGTTTCAATAAATATCAACATCATTCAAGCAAGAGTCAAGAACCACATCCATTATAGCTATTTCAAGAATATTTACAACACCTTATTGCTAGGGTTTGGTGAGTTGCAACTTTGTCTTTTTTTCATTCATCATTCTTCACTCATATTTTATTTCATTTCAAAATTTAATTACAAACAAGGGGTTTGACCAAGGAAAACCCCTATCCACTAACCCCACAAAATTTTTGCCTCTCCTTTGTGTGTGATTTGTAGGTTTAGGTTGCATATTTCCTAAGGAGCAAGATTGGAGAAAAGTTGTCAAATCATTCAAACTGTCAAAGTTGTAATCAAGACTTGGAGAAGATTAGAGAAGACCTAGAGGTTGAAAATTAAAGATTCAAATTCATAAATCAGTCAGGAAGGACAAAATAGACAAGGAATAGAAAAATTAGCTTTGAAAGTTGCAAAAAAGCTTAACTGGACTGATTCTTCACTTCTGGTGAATGAGTACCAATTTCAATATATTTTCAGGATTTTACAAATTTGGATACCCTTTTGGAATATTTCTATTCCTACATAGTTTCCCAAAAAAAATGGACTGATTAACCTAGCTTTCTGAATGAGTCCTAGTTAGCCTTGACAATAGATTTTCTAGTGATTCAAACCTCCATTCAACCATCTCTAGTTTCCCAAGTGCATACTTTCTATTTTTATAGTTTTCTATTACATTTCATTCATCTTTCTAGGTCATTTAGTGTTAGTTTGAAATGTTCAATTAGGGTTTTTCATTTCATAGTGCATCTAATTGTCTTTTCCAAGTTTCAACTTAGTGGTGAACCCCTCATTAGATCATTTTTAGTCCTTAGAAAAACCCTTTTTCAAGATTTCATTCTCCTTTGCAAAGAAATCTCAAGGGTTTGTTCTTGAGTGAAAGTGAAAATTGCCCTTTCTAGGCCCTAAATTAAATCCATCAAGGGTGAACAAAGGAAGAAAATTTTCAAATTTTCATTTTGGTGAACCTACATTTATAAAATCTTATTTTCTTATTTGGATTTCATTACATTATTTTCATTTAACATTGCATGAAAATTTTCATTAGTTAACTTGCATTTTAGGGTTTCAAATTATTCATTAGTTAAAATTCATTTATGTTGCAATTTTTCATCCAATTTCATTTAAAATCATTCAAATTATTCATTTTCATCTTAGACATAGATCAAAAAACATAAAAAGCATAAAGTTGAATTAAAAAATTATGAAATTTTTCAAAAAAATGATCATTGGGATTCATTCACTACCTTGGGTGAATTAGTCCCTCTACATATTTTACATTGCATTTTATGGCATTCAAAACACAATTTCTAAGTTTTTGCTTGTTTTTGTTACCTTTTTATTTTAGTTTGTAGATCTTTGGTTTCCCTCAATTCATTGCATCGAGTTTAAATTCATCCATCTTGTGCATTACGTAAAATCAAAATTGCATTTATAACATTATTGCATAGCTTACAATATAAAATTTGTATCATGAATATGTGATATAACAAGCTTTGGATGCCGTTAAGGACCTTTGTGGATGTGTCAAGTTGTTCCTTCAGAAATGATCCTAATGACATTGACCTTACTCATCCTCACTCAACTCCTAATGCATGTCAATGTTGAGGTCATTGGAGAAGATTATGACAACATGAATACATTCCTAAACGATTGTCTTGACAACCTTGAAGATAGTCCATCCTTTTATCCATCCATGAAACAACCAAATCCTCCTACCATACCATAGAAAAATGGCCCCTTGTCATTTCTGTGGCCTTTTAGTTCTTGTTTCACAATGTTAGATGTATTTTTCTCTATTTTTTTGTTGTAATCTAGCTTGAACCTACATATTTAGGTACTAAAATTCAAATAATGACATCTTGTGAAAGCATTGTGAAGTGTTGTAAAAAAATTCTACACTCTTTTGGACTCTATTCAGTGCAATTCACCTAAGAATCACCTTTTCATCACTAAACAAGTCCTATTTTGAAGTGTTGTAAAGTCTTGTAACAAGATTTCACACTTTTCTAGGCTTAACTTCACTATTTACACCTTTCTTATGCTTTATTTGACCCCTTTATGCCCTTATGAGCTTTAATTAAGTTTATTTTTCAATATAAACTCAACAAACAACATTAAATGTGACCTATTTCTTGACACCCATTTTTAGGCCCTAGGTAGGACCCATTCACCATGGGAGGTGAATGAGTTCCCCTTTGCTCCAAATTCAAAATATTTCAAATTTTCTTTCAGGTTTTTATTCAAAATCACTTGATTTCGGCCTATGATGAGCTATCAATGGGTTACTAAGGCACAATAATGTGTAAATAAGTGTTTTTACATCCATTTCAACCCCCATTCATAAAAGCATTCATCAAGTCCACTTATTCACTCATTCAAGCACTTTTCATTACCTAATCAAGCATTTTGAAGCATCCATTGACATAACTTCATACTTTCTTCAACAAAGGTTTGGTAAGTTGATAGAATTTGCATGTTATTTGTTTATCATTCTCTTTCATTTCATTATTTCATGAAGGGTTTGATTATCAAAGTGGGGTTTGACCAAGGAAAACCCCTATTTGCTAACCCTCAACCATTTTTCCCCTCTTGTGTGTGTTTGCAAACTTTTGTATGCTGATTTAACAAGTATTTAGGTGTTGAATAGTTGTCAACAAGGTACTTCAAGTCAATTTAACCACATTTCAAGCTTGGAAAAAGTATTATGTCTGTTTCCTTTAGAATTGACTTCAACAACTTGACAAGCAGACATCCTCAGATCTAGTGTTGCAGAGTTATCTCCTAATTTCTCAAAATTTTGGGAGAGGATTGATTCATCACCAATGGTGAATGAGTCTCACCTTAAGGTTGGAAATCTAAGCATCGTCAGATTCTGTATCCCAACAATTTTCATCAGAAGCAAGATTGATTCACCACCCTCAATGAATGAGTCCCACTGGTGATTTTCTACAATTCTAGACAACATCTAGAACATTATAGAATCTTCATTAGACCTCTAGGTGCACACTGATTCAACTCATTTCTTTCTTTTATGCACTAATTGTATACATCTAAAAATGGTCATAGTTAATCAAGCTTGTTAATTAATTAAATATGAATTATAGTAATATTCTAAGGTCATCTACATATAAATAAATTTAATTATTTATTTATATCGTTCACTTTCTAATTATTCTAATTTAATTAAATAAATAAGTTTATTTAATTATTACCATCTTCCATATTCCTCTTAATTAAATAAATAAATTTTATAATTTTTTTATATTAATTATCATAAGTTTTAATTTTAAATTCAAATGATATTCCTCTAAATACCTTTTTCACATTTAATTAAATATTTAATTAAACACTTTCTAATTCTTCATTCTACATTTAATTAAATATTCTAAAATATTTAATTAGAAACTTTCCTCACTCTTCACATAATTAAATATTCTAAAATATTTAATTAGAAACTTTCTTCACTTCATATTTAATTAAGTATTTTATATATTTAATTAAACACTTTTCTATCATCTTCTCACACATAATTAGATATTAAATACTTAATTATGGAAATTTCTAAATTCATTGTCACATGTAGTTAAATAAATTCATTTATGTAATTATGAGATTTATCTTCAACTATCAACTAACTCCTCAAATGGCAACTTTCCTTCAGTTTTGAATGGAAAAGATTGTGTAGAAGGAAACATCTTTCTTTATTCTCTCAACCTTCCATCTTTTCTCAACTTCCAGAATATCTCACCATTCATCTTGAAGGCTTGATTTCAACCATTGATCTTTTCCAACTAGATTATTGCCTCCAAAACCCTATAAATACATCCCTCTTGTGAGTTGAAAACAATCCTAGATTTTGTGAATTTACTATAGTTGCATTCTTATTAGCATTTAGTAATATTTTCAGGAATTTTTATTTCAAGTTCATAGCATTGTATTTTCACATCATATCTTAAATCATTTAGTAAATGGACATGCATTTTGCATAAGCTCATTCTCCGAAGTTGTCATTCTAACAAGCTGCTGCTTACACCAACTGAGGGCTAGTACTTCCAATGAATCCTTGGAGATAGAGCACAATAAGACACTTTTGAAGGAGTTTTTTTAAGAGTTTGCTTTACTTTTCAATTATTTTCCTTTGATTTAATTTATTATTGGTGTTTTGGTTTATATTTCTTAAATTAGTCCACATAATTGAACACACACTAATTTATTCATAGCTCTTTGTTTGCATATCACATTTTTTTTTCCAACATAGCATATATCTTAAGATTTGCATAAGCAATCATTCATCTAGATCACTTAATTTCATTTCATTTAGTCTAAATAACATCTCACATTACATAATTTGAGTGAACCTAGCTAGCATTTATGGCCTACCTCTCTCCTTATAGGTGCAAAACCCTAGAAGAGTTAGAGAGTCTTGTGGTGCCAAAAATCTACGGTTCATTTTGGTGAACCCACATTTTGAACACTTTCAATTTTTGATTTCAATTGCATATCACATCTTTAACTTCATTTACATTAACATCCAATTAGGGTATTGTTTTATTTTTGCATCATAGGGATTCTTAACTTGAATTAGTGAAAGACTCATTTAGAGTTCATTTTGGCATTGTATATCATTGAAAAAACTGAAGATCTAGATCTGCATCCTTCATTTACATATGAAAACATTAGAATCACATTAAATTTTTTGAAAAACACAAAAAAAATCTCATACTAGGACTCATTCGCCACCCTAGGTGAATCACTCCACCTGCACATTTTAGATTACATTTTTAGGCATTTTCTGGGCTTTCCTACATTTTTGTTATCTATTGTGAATTATTTATTTTATTTTATATAATTTATATTATTTGCATTTAGCACTCCTAGATTACCTTGAATTTTCATTCACCCCATATTTTGTAGTAGGGTATGTGCAGGATCATCATGGAAAAAAATAGGCCCCTAAGTGGCAAAAAATTCAGAAAAATCAGTGTTAGGCAGCTTGACGTAAAAATTTGAATAATTTATCTATATTATTTCAAAAATATGTAAGAATAGAATCTATAGAAAATTGAATTTAGTTTCTAAACTACTAGGTTTATTTAAAAATAAATAAAATCTATTTGGTGAAAATTTAAAATTTCAATGCAGTAGTACTTAAATTTCAGGGAAAAAAAAGAAGTAGGTGTTTGTCTGACCACCCTAACCATAATAAAATGATAATATTTTATATATAAGTATAGGACTCATGTGTGGATGTGATGCATATTTTTTTGTAATTTTTTTCCAAGTAAATAATTAATTATGAATTTTTTATTACAATTTTAAAAATATAAAAACTCGTATGTCTGACCACCTTAACTTGGTCAAAACTTCATGAAATTTATTTTTTATTTTTTTAATCCTATAGTATGTGAAGCATAGAATGTGACATGTTTCAGATTAAAAAAATGTGATACCATTTGAAAGTTATAGATGTTTTTCAATCAGCCTATCGATTAGGACTTTAGTCATAATTCTAATAGAAAATAAATAATAATTATTTATTAAATTCAAATTAACTAATAATTTATATTGGTGGAAATACGAGAATCTCCTCTAAAAACCCTTTTTGTTTCATCAATTTTGGATTAAAAAAAGGTTGTCAGCCACATACCCTATAAATACCCATAATATTCCCACTTTTTGGCCCATCATGATCCTGCACATACCCAGTACTTGTATGATTTTTTGGTTACCCATTGATAATACTTTAGTGAGAGGAAGTTCTAAGTTCATGACCTCCCACGATAGCACTCTCATTGTGGACCTTGGGATCTCAAGAGATCCTACTCCTAGTATGGAAAATGGTGCATTAGGCATGGATAATACCACTTCTATTTCTTCACCTTTCCATCCAATGAATGTTGACACAAAAAAGAACTCCATCTCGCAATAAGAAGGTGATTAATATTCATGAGGATTTTGCACACTTACAACAAGAATTGTCCCTTGAAAAAATTTCCATCACTTCCATACTAGCCATAGAAAACCTCCATCATTTGACTAAAAGTGATGACGATTTACAAGTTATGAAAAGAATTGTTGAGATTTACAATAAGCATGCTTCTTCTAATTCCCAATCAATGAAAATAGTTACAAGCCAAGGAGGACCTCACATTCCTCCCCTTACAACCATAGCATCCATACCAACTTATGTCACTCCTCATGTTACAACAACTATGCAACAAGTTAGTCATGTTGCTCCTTTCACAATTCCAACTAGCATTCCTAGTTCTCTTGTGGCATCACAATTCCCCTCCACTACCTTCCACCCTATTAGTGTTCCTTTAACTTCCCCTCACATTACATACACTCCATCATTTTCTCTTCCACCTCAAACCACCTATCCCAATCCCATAATTACACAACTCCTTAATACTCTTTCATCCATGCAACAACAAGTTTCAACCATTAGCCAAGTTCAAACTACTCCACCCACATATCATGTTCGTAGTAACCCCTTATCCTTAGAAATATTATGCACATAGATGCCACAAGGGATAGAAATGCCTAGGTTTGAGAAATATGGAGGTAAAGGAGACCTTATTAACCATGTCAATGATTATACAAATTTATGCAATGATTTTTTCCTTGATGATAAACTCTTAGCTAAAAATTTTCCTAGGAGCTTGAAAGATACTACATTGGAGTGTTTTTCCAACTTCCCCAATCGTTCCATCTGATCATTTAATGATCTAGTGGAAGCCTTTGTAAGTCACTTCCAATTTCATATGACCCCTAAAAAAAATGCTTGACCTAATGCATTCTAGAGAAAATGTCAATGAGAAAGTCATTAATTTCATTTCATGTTATCAGTCATTGTATTCTCAAGTGGATGTCAAAATTTCTCATTCACATCTACAAAAGATGTTTTTCAAAAACTTGCACCCAAACCTTTAGGATAAGTTAACTATGAAGAATTTCCCTTCATTCATGCACTTATGCACAACCCTGTGTGAATATCATAACTCAGTTTCAAGTCATGATTCAAAATCCATTAGTAACCGAGTTGAGAATCCTAGGAACAACAATCAAAACAATACACAAAACTTATACAAACCAAATAGAGGAATTTTACAACTCAATCCACCTCCTCAACCGCAACCAAACCCACTTGTTCCATGACAATTAGCAATTGTTAAAGTAGCAGTGCCTTATAACTATGAGGACCCAAAGAGACAATTTACTCCCTTACCTGATACCCTTCATAATAGAATGAACCAATTGCTCCAACAACAAATGATCACCTTTTCTACCTTCAAACCGCTTGATACCACCAAAACTTTATGGCCCACCTTTAAACCTAATTCTTATTTCCATGTTCATCACCAAAATAGCCATGACACTAAACAATGTAAGTGTCTCAAACACTTAGTCCAAGATCTCATTGATTTGGGTCGTTTGTCCATTGTGAGTGTTAATGATCAAGGTAATAAATTTGTTGGACCCCCTAACTAGAATTTACAAATATTTACCAATCCCATGCCTAAATACAATATTTCATTTGTCAAGGCTAGTGAACCTTCAAAACCTCAAGTCATTAACATTGATACAAATAGTGAACAACATGATATAACTCCAAATGTTACCAAAGTTAATCCTATGAATGAACTTATGGGTGTGATAGACATTATACCTCATAAGGTCCCAACCAACAAAAATATTGATCACTTTTTCTTCAAAAGATATACTTCCAAAACTTCCTAATGGTCCTCTTTACATAGCTGATAGAATCTATGATAAGCCCACCAATGGGATATTAAATAAATCCTACCTATGGTGAAAATGTGATCACAAAAGAGTTTCTAGTATTAGATGAGCTGTATCAAGATGACTATAATAAATCAACTACAAGGTGTCTACCTACTACAATGATTTAACAACTAGGCCTTTATAGTCGTGATTCAAATATTGGAAATCTAACCTAAATAGCTATTTGAATCATCATGAAGGTGCATTTACCTTGTCAACCTAGGGATGTGAACTTGAAATGGGCCAACACAATATGTGCACTAGGAACCCAAAGTAGCCATTTTCACTCAATAGCTAAGAAAGACACAGTGTTGAAAGTAAATTGATTAGAAATGAATAACATAAATTCTAACCAAAAATCAACAACCATACTAAGTTGAAATGCATAAAAAAAATGAAAATATGAGCAAACGAACAAGACACTACTCTATCTGCTTTGGGTACAGGAATAGTCACAAAATTAAATTCTAGTGGGTGCAGGAACAATCAGTGGCAAATTCTTAACTAATTACTAAATAGAAATTAATACTAAACTAAAGTATGGATTACTCACCAAGTGGTCCCCCTTGGGTAAGTATCCTCTAAACTAATGTAAAACATAGATGCTCAAACTCATAACTTCCATTTATTCATTGGAATCATGAGTACAAAAGAGTAGCATAACTATATTGCTAAAAAAATAAAGAATGCAAGTACAATATTAGATCATGCAACCCCTAGAGAAGGAGCATCAGATCCTTATTTATTCTATCAACTAAGGAGTTCAGTCAACTCCACAAACTAGGAGGATGCCATTTAGGGAAAACAAAGAAATTGGGGTGGTAGTTACACATGCATGGAATCCGGTTAGACATGCATATCCAACCATAGATTTAGCACTACAGTAATGTGCACATTTTCTCAACATCAATAATGACCACTACAAGGTGGTTGCATTTTGTTTGCATGGGGAATATCCTATAGTTGACCTCGTTTGACCTTTGAATGATTCCCTTGCTAGATGTTATGGTGCATGCCCAACTAGCAGTGTCTTCCTTGATTTAGCATCCTCAAATGAAATTTTCATGGCAATGTTAGTACACACAATAATTGTATATCTATAACCATCTTAAGGAACATTCATTAACCACATGCAAAATTAATATAGATAGTCCTTATAACATGCCATTATCATTAAAGGCCTGCAGAAATAAGATTAAGCCCAATGTCAATAGTTCTAAGGAAATATAATAAAAATTATCAACAATTAACAAGTTCCATGATATCTTTATCAAATAAACCATAAATTATACCCAAAACTAGACCATAAACTAGGCTCATCACTCCCCCCAACCTAAGATCTTGTTGGTCCTCTAGCAAGGGATGGGTTGTTCTTCTGCTTGGTCAATGCTCTAAAATTTTCAACTAACAATTGTCCCACATTATAATGTGTTGTGTGTGAATTGTGATCCCAATGGAATCCTCGCAATCTATCCAATCTACTCCATCTTTGTCTCTCTACAAAAATATCATACTGGTAGAACCTAAAGTTTGGTATAGGCCACATTAGGATGGGTGGTTGAAAAGTCAGAGGAAGCTAAAATTGCCCTTTTGTCCTTCCAATGTGAATATATTTGTCAATTATTTTAAGATTTGCTACATAGTTTTGGATGGAATGAGGCTCAACCTGATTGAGATCACCAGTTAAGTTGTTCCATCTTTGGGAGAGGTATCTCTTCATAGTTTCCTATTTTTATTTTTCCTTTGCCTCATATTCACTATAGACTAATTCTATGGGTATGTTCACGATCATCATGGAAAAAATAGGCCCTTAAGTGGCAAAAAATTTAGAAAAAATGGAGTTAGGCAACTTGACATAAAAAATTGAATAAGTTATCTATATTATTTCAAAAATGTGTAAGAATAGAATCTGTAGCAAATTGAATGTAGTTTCTAAACTACTAGGTATATTTTTTTTTTTTAAATCTATTTGGTGAAAATTTGAAATTTTAATGGAGTGGTACTTAAATTTCAGGGAAAAAATAAGAAGTAGGTGACTATCTGACAACCCTAACCACAATCAAATGATAATACTTTTTTATAATTTTTTAGATAAAAGTAGAGGACTCATGCCCCAATGTGATGCATTTTTTTTGTAATTTTTTTCCAAGTAAATAATTAATTATGAATTTTTTATTACAAATTTTCCAAAAATATAAAAAATTATATGTCTGACCACCTTAACTTGGTAAAAACTTCATAATTTTTTTTTTTTTTTAAATCCTATAGTATCCAAAGCATATAATGTGATGCATATTTTGGATTCAAAAAATGTGATACCATGTGAAAGCTATAGATGTTTTTCAATAAACCTATCAATTAGGACTTTAGTCATAGTTTGAATAGAAAATGAATAATAATTACTCATTAAATTCAAATTAAAGAATAATTTATATCGGTGGAAAGCAGGGAATCTCCTTAAAAATCCCTTTCCATTTCATCAATTTTGGGTAAAAAAATAGTCATTAGCCACATAACCATCATATTGCCACTTTTTGGCCCATCATGATCCTACACATACCCCTATCCAAGGTGTAATCCTATTACCATAGCTAGGTCATAAAAGAATTTTGTGTCATTCCCTTAAAATATCCCTACAATTCTTTGATTCAACCCTAATGGGCAGGGGGAGGTTGGATTCCATCTGCTTATAAGCCCCATATTGTTGTCCCCAACTAATCTCATTTTGTACCCAAGACATAAATTCCCTTAATTAGACATCCCCAACACAAAATAGTGGATTCCAATAATGGTCTTGAGCTACAACATAATTATGCAAATAAAACTCACACAACAAATTCTTCATTTTAGGGGAAGCAATCCGATTAGCATTGAAAAATTCAATAGGGATCTCAATAGAAGGGCTCAATCCTGAAACAATTTTGGATAGCTTAAAAGAAAGATATTTCTCCTTCATCTACAAAGCATAGACCCTTGGAGGGGCCCTACACTCTAAAATTTGTGGTACCAAGGCTACCATATCATCCACCTTCTTCTTCAAGGTGGCAATTTTTGCATTTTTATGTTCAATTTCCTCATCTTTCTTTTGAATTTCCTTCTTGAATCTGCATTTTTACTCCTTCCATTCCTCTTATCTTCTTTGCATCTCTTTCCATAAATGCATGGCAACCTTGTGCATTGAAAAATCAGGGGGGCTATGTATTCCTACTAGCATATTTTCTTGCAGTAGTGCTAACTACAAGGATTTAGGTTCTCCCATCAATTCTGGTTGTACGGGTACTAATTGTTTTACCAATTCGAGCTATTGCTATAGCGAATCCTAATCCTATTCTAGATTTTATTGCAGGATCTATTGTTGTAGGACCTCTTGTTGTAGGACCTCTAGCTACAGGAAATCTTGATTTTCCTCATACTCTTGATTTTTGACTTGTTCTGCAATATTGGCAAGATTAGACAATGTTATGTCTTCTATTGTCTTGAATATATCTTCTTCCTCAAAATTCTCCTACCCCATTGGAGCTTCTATGTACCCTTTTGATACTTCTCTAGACTTGGGGATTTCCTATGGAGGGATACCAAAGGTTGCCCCAGTTGGTCTTGCTTTCCTAGGAGGGCTCTCATGTTTTTCTTTGGTCTTGCTTTCCTAGGAGGGCTCTCATGTTTTTCTTTGGTTGCAAGATGAACAATGTCAAATTTTCTCTTCTTAGAGCTTGGAGCCTCTTTTTCTACTGGCTTCCTTTTGGAATTTCCTTTTCTCATTTCTACTTCTCTCTTTTGTGCCCTAGTTTTCATTAGAATGCCTAGTGGAACATCATCATCAGAGTTAAGGGAAGAACTTTCTTTGTCTAAGTGTTTTGTCTCAGAAGAGCTATTTTTTGTGGTTTCTTCTACTGAAGAAGGGTTTAAAATAGGGCCTATGCCAAAGGTTGAAGAACTAAGAGTGTCTTCAACCATGCTTAATCTTTTTCTAGACGTAAGAGGTTGAGGAAAAACCCTAGGTTGCAAATTCTCAAGTCTAATTTGATAATTTTTTATGAATTCTTCCCAGGTCATTCTAGATACATCATCCAAAGAATTCTCATATAGAAATTTAATCAAAAAATGGTGAGAAACAAAATTTTTCCTACCTTTCTAAGTCTCGATGGCCATGATTGAAAGAAGATTGTATAACACATTCAACACATTCATCCTCCTTTTGTGTCTCATGTGATTCAAAATATTGAAATGCATGGAATGCAAATTCGACTAGCGACCTTCATAGGTGATGTATTTTATGACATAAACAACTATCTACTTCCATGGTTTTGGTAGAGATATTCTCTTCGCACCGGCTTGTCTATCAATTTCAATGGAAGGTCAATCAGCTCTATAAATTTGACTCTAGTTGATCTGGAATCTTTGGAAGTAGGGTAATTTTCACCAATAGTAGGTAACCTTGTAACTTCTACAATTCTTTCTTCAGTTTCTATGGCCTCCAACACTTTTACCATGGCATTCCCTTTAGACAATGTCTAGGTGAATTCTAGTGTAATGTCTTCACCAAAATCATCCAGCTTCAAGAAGTAGTCTATCCACCCGCAATTTCTGAATTTGGCCAAACATTGTGCATCCTGTAGTAATACATCATGCACCATGGTTTCATTTCAAATTTACCCACCCCCCATTACCTCCAATCAAACAAACACTCTATGATTTCCTTCCTACAATTTCGTCTTAAAATCAAATTCACCTTCCTACAACACTTGCTAACTTTCTAATGTTGACTAAATTGTCCTTCCTGCAATTCCATCAAAAATTAAATTCACCTTCCTGCAATACTTGCTAACTTTCCGACATTGACTAAAATTTCCTTTTCTAACTTACCCTTTTGCTTTCAACGCAACTTGAGATATGATAGGGTCAATAATGGAAAGGAAAGAGTAATAAGGGAAAGCTATGATGGAAAAAAATGGTAGTGGATGTTTGTGTCACTTCACACATGTGAGTCATCCTCTCACTCAGATTTCAAATTAGCTCAATTTAAATTTTGTTGATGTAGACTATTTTGTTCACATAGACCAACATGGAATGACATGTGGACAAAATATTCACATCTTTTTCCTTCCCCCCAACCTAAATTTTGGAATGTTTCCAGACATGCAGAATAATGATTTGAAAGGGTAGGGAATACTGGCATGCTATGGTGAGCATCCATACTAATGTAGAATAATTAAATTAATGCACTTAAAGACAATTAAGATATAGCAATTAATGCACACATACTTGAATGAGGTGGGATGAGGTGGAGTGAAGTGATGGGAGAGAGAGAAAAGTTGAAATGGATGGGTGGATGCGCGGATGTGTGAAGAAATGGATTCCCATAGAAGTGGAAGTCTTTATTATGGAAAGTACATACCTTAATTAGCTGGGAGGCACATTGGGTCCACTTCCTTTGGTTGTAGTAAGCTCGAATGCTACATGTTGAATGAATTTTTGTACAAACTCCTCTTTTGAAGTTAGCTTGTGATACAATTTGAGGCGATGACCAATTACAAGCAACTTAAATCCTGATGGGTCAATAGTAATGAGATATACAACACCATTAGGGAATACTTCAGCAACCTCATATGGTCCTAGCCACCTTTTCTACAATTTTCCTATGTTGTCCTGATATCTCAAGTCATAGAGTAGAGCCCAATCTCCTAGTTTGAATTTCTTGTCCTTGATGAATTTTTCATTCCACTTGATTCTCTAATTTTGCACCACCTTTGTGTGATGCAAGATGACTATTCTTATCTCATCCAAAGAATTTAGCTACATTATTCTTTCTCTCTATGCCTCAAAAATATCCATCCCCAAATCTACTACAATCCAAAGAGTCTTGTGTTCAAATTCAGTGGGCATGGTTGTGTTTACATACAATAACTCAAATAGAGTGAAGCTTGTAGTTGTTTTATAGGTAGTTCTATAGGACCAAACAACTTTTGGTAATCTGTTTGTCCAATCCTTTGTATGGGTAGCTAATATTTTGGTCAGAATAGCTTCAATTTCTCCGTTTGCTACCTCAACTTGGCCATTAGCTTGGGGGTGATAAGGATTAGAATTTTTGTGCCTTATTTTTTACTCATTGACTAGTGCTACAACAAGGGTTGATGTGAATTGAGCCCCTTGATTAGTCACTATCTATCATGGAGCTCCATACCTTGTGAAAATATCCTCATAAAGAAATTCTGCAACATTATTATCTCTTGCATGCTTCATGGCCTTAACTTCTACCTAGTTAGTTACATAATCAGTACATACTAGGATATAAGACTTACCATTTGATGGAGGGTCAATGGGTCCTACAAAATCCAATCCCAACTTGTCAAAGGGAGTGATTACTACCTAAGGGAAATGTGGCATCTAATTAGATCTAGTTTGTCTACCCATTCTTTGACATCTATCACATTTTTTTGTATACCTTCCTGCATCCTTGTGGAGTGTTGGGTAGTAATATCCTATGTTCAAAATCTTCATTTTTTTCCTCTTGGTTAAAAAATTTCCTCCTCATGGTTCATTGTGGCATGCATAACAAATGTCATATGTCTCATCTTCCCTCACACATCTCCTCATGACATGGTCTTGTCCAGCATAAAACAAACATCCATAAATCCATGAGAAAGGAATAGATTTTTCAATGAGTGCACTTTTCTCTTTTGGAGAGAAGTGAGGAGGAACTCTACTTGTGACTAGATAGTTAGCTATGTTAGTATACCAAGGTTTTTGTAAATTGATAGATAATAGATGCTCATTAGGAAAAGAGTCATCTATGGCTTGATTATCCCCTGATATAGTCATTCTTAAAATAAAATCTACTACAATATTGGCCCTCCTTGGCTTATCCATAATGGTTATGTCAAACTCTTGCATCAACAACAACCATTTTTCTAGCCTACCAAAGATCAGAGGTTTATTCATGAGATACCTAATGGCTACATGATCATTGTGCACAAAGATTTGGTAATCTGTTATGTAATGCCTGAATTTGCTTAGGGCATAGATTACTCCCAACATTTCTTTCTTTGTCATTGTATAGTTGAATTCAACTCCTTGCAATTTTTTGTTGACAAAATAAATGTAATTTTCAATAACTCCTTGTTTCTATCCTAAGACTACTCCTATCACATAATCTGATGCATATATATGAATGTGGAAAGGAATCTCCCAATTAGGTCCTTTGAGTATAGGAGCATGAGTCAAGGCTACCTTCAAATCAGAAAATGCTTTGTTACAATCTTCATTCCACTAGAACTCAACATTTTTATTTAGAAGAGTATACAATTTGTTGTCATATTTCTGAAATCCTTGATGAAATGCCTATAATAGCTTGCATGGCCCAAGAAACTCCTAACATCCTTCTATTTTTTAGGTGTAGGAAGATTTTGTATCACCTCAATCTTTGCAAGATCTACTTAAATTCCTTTATGAGAGATGTAGTGGCTGAGAACTACATCTTCCTACGTCATCATGAAGCACTTTTCATTGTTTAAAGAGAGATTGTGATCTTCACATCTCTATAGGACTATCCTAAGGTTCTCCAGTGCTTCATTGAAATCATCACCATAGGTAGTGAAATCATCCATATAAATTTCCATGCAATCATGAGAAATGTTTGAAAATATGCTAGTGACTACCCTCTGAAAAGTTTTAGGGGCATTACATAAGCCAAATGGGAGTACTGAGTAGGCACATGCCCCCCATGGAAAATTAAAGGTGGTCTTCTCTTGGTCCTCTGGTGCAATTTGGATCTGGTTGTAGCCACTAAATCCATCTAGAAAATAAAAGTATTGATTTCCTACAAGTGTGTCCAAAACTTGATTTATGAATGGTAAGGGAAAATTGTCCTTTTTTGTGGCAGTATTAAGTTCCCTATATTAAAAAAAACTCAATATTTCCCTCCTTTTTTGGGCACAATCACTAATGGAGACACCCACTAGCTATCCGAAATGGGGTAGATAAATCCAACATCTAGAAATTTTTGTAGCTCCTGTTTTACAATTACTCTCTATGTAGGTTTATTTCTTCTTTATGGCTTCGTCACTAGGGTGCAATCACCTCTTATGTAAATTCTATGTGTAGAAATTTTAGGTTCAAATCCCTTCATATCATGATAATCCCACACAAATTCATGTTGGTGGGTCCTCAATAAGTTTGTCAATAACAATTATTGTTCTTCACTCAGTTTGTTGTTAGCATTTAACTATCTTCCCTTTGACACCCGCACTTGTGTAGTCAACTCTATCATGGATGCTTCATTAATGCATGGTGCATTTAGTTCATATGGAAAAAATATATGTTTCATACATGTTGTAGGATTTTTTTCTATAGGAAGAGTGGTTGTAGAAAGAATGTCTATAGGAACAATGGCTATAGGAAGAGCGGGAAAAAGTGTCTTGACTAGAATAGTAGAATGGGAGGATGATGCTTATTCTACTTCAAAATTATTCTCAATGATGTTAGCTAATACTTCATCCTTGTCTTGAAGCTTCATGAAGGAGCTTCTACCTAATATCATAAGCTACAAAATAGAATGAACTTCCTCAGCCTCTTCACTAACATGTGGCCATACAGGATCGTCCTCATCATGAGATGGATGAGAAGGAGGATAAAGAACAAAAAATTTAGTGCTCTTCCTATCTGAAATGGTCATGTCACATGACTGACATCCAATATATGCACCTGTAGTTTCTAACCATGGTCTTCTAAGAATAATGGGATATCTACCTAGTACAACTTTAGGAGAAAGAATCATGAAGCCTATTGGGTACTCCCAAGATTCTAGAATCACCACAAGATCCTCCACTATACCATCAAGTTTGATATTAGAACTATCAACAAGCTACAAGATAGTAGGAGTAGATCTCATTTTTGCAACATTTAGTTGCTGTGGGATGTCCTTGGTCATTACATTTATTGTTGTCCCTAAATCATTGATAGAATTCTTTATTTGAATCCCATTTATAACAATTTATACCATAGGACTACCAGGGTCATTGTACTTAGGGATAGTCACTTTTTCAAGCATGATGTCAGCTAGATGTCCCACCACATGAACTGTAGTGGGGTCTTTCTTCTTCTTGCCTGGCTTCTTGAGGCCTACTTCCTTGATTGCCTTGCCACAGATTGGGACATCCTTTATGGCCTCAAATAGAGAGATCTGGACACATATGTGCTTTAGTTGATTCAAGATGTCAAAATGTGTATCCTCTTTTTCTTCCTTCTTCTTGGAAACTTCCAATATTTGAGGAAATGGTGGTTCTTGTTTAGTTTGCTTGACTAGGATTGGTTCAGGATTTTGAGATGCACTTGGCTGAATGGTATCATTCAAATGTTCCTCTTCCTCTTCGATAGGAAGCTCAATGATAATGGGATTGGAAAGGGTTGGTAGAGTAGTTTTTGAACGCAAGTGGATGTCACTTACACTCACAACATGTGTAGGGAATTAATTTGAATCAATAGAGTATACAAGTTGTTGTTGTGGTTTGTTATTTGGATTGGGTGTGGGCTGAGCTAGTAGTTGAGTAGGTTTAGGTTCATTTGAGATTGAATTAGTAGGTAGAGGAATTATAATAGGCTGGTGGGGTTGAGAAGGTAGTTACATGTAACTAGTTATCTGGGTAGGCCATTATTCTCCTTCCCTCCATTGATTTGTTTGCTACCAATTTCCTGGAGGTGGTTTCCAATGCCCTTGAAATTGCTACCAATTCCCTTGAGGTTACTAACACTGGGGTGGAGAGTTTCGATGAATGGGCCAAGCATTTGGAGGGTTGCTCCAAGGATTTTTTTGATATCCTCCATAGTTGGATGGATATGGGAGTTTATATTGGTTTCCAGATGAATAGAAATTGAAATATGGACTAGCATAAGAGAGTGGATCTGGTGGCATAACTTGTCTTGGAGCCCAAGGCCTCCTTTGTGCCAAGTAGTAGACTTGATTTTTTTCAATCTAGATTGGCTTGAACTCAGCTAGAATTTGCTTGCCTTCAATATTAGCTACCATCTTGCATCTAGAACACTTCTTCTGTTTGTAATGGGGGAAATACTCTACCAACATTTCTTGTGCCTCCTCTTGCTTCTTCTTGGTCTGAAGTGTATCTAGCTGAGTAGCTAGATTTTTTATAATGTCTTGCTTGAAATCTACTAGCAAATGAGTAATCTCCATTCTTGAAACTCCACCAATAGATGACTTACCCATCAAAGATTAGTAAGATCTCCCTTTCTTTCAAGCTTCCCTAGAGTAGTTCTAGCATATTTTCTTGATTTCTTCCCAAGGAACTTTGGAGATATCTCCTCTTCCCATCAGATCCAAGGCATCAATGTAGTTGTAATTGATTCCTCTTAGGAAAATCAACTTTTGTTAGTCTTCATTAAGTGTATGGTGTGGAGATTTTTGTAGGAAAAATTGAAACCTTGCAATATAATCCTCTAGGCTTTCATCTTCTTTTTGTTGCATCTTGAAAATCTCACCTCCTCTCATGTCACTTCCCTTGTAATAATCCTTGTATTTCTCAAGGAATTTTGTCTCCATGTCTTCCCAAGTTTCCATAGTATCTCTTCCTAGGCTCATGAACCATATTAATGTAACTTCTTTCAGAGTGGTAGGAAATAGCTTAGTTCAAATTATGTCAAACTCAAACAAAAAGGTATCAAGATCTTCTATGACATGTCCATAAAACTTGGGGAGTGTTGAAGCAGGGATTTTTTTTATGTTTTCAACTTCATTTTGATGGGAAATGGGGAAAGTAAAAGTTGGTTGGTTAGGTCTATTTCTATTTGCATCACCCATTCCTACTTGATGTAGTTCCAACGAAAAGGGGTTCTAAAACTAATTTTGGTCCTCAGAGGATACTTCAAATCAAGTTGGATCATAGAATGCATTAGCAAAGGGGTGTGGATCTTCTCCTTCTTCTCTTGGTAGGTTTTGATATTCACTAGCTGGAATGGATTAGGATTGTTAGGAAGGAATCTCCCATAAGCATCCCTTCTCCTTCCTCTATGCATGTGGTATCAACTCACTATCAACCAAGTCACACAAAGAATTGGAAAAGAATAAGGGGGGTCATTACTTTGAAAATGAGGGGTATACAAAGAACAACTTCCAAAAATACTACAACAAGAAAACTATCAATGACTCCCAAGAGCTTCCTACTTTGACACCATCCCCAACAATGGCACAAAAAAATTCTACCTCCTATAATGATTTAACTAGGCCTTTACAACCATGATTCGGAGATTAGACATCTAACCTGAATAACTATTCCAATCATCATGAAGGTTCATTTAACTTGTCATCCCAGGAATGTGAACTTGAAATGGGTTAGAAGACTATGTGCACTAGGAACCCAAAGTAGCCATTTTCACTCTACAACTAAGAAAGAAACAATGTTT
Source organism: Sequoia sempervirens (assembly GCA_007258455.2). Lineage (NCBI taxonomy): Eukaryota > Viridiplantae > Streptophyta > Pinopsida > Cupressales > Cupressaceae > Sequoia > Sequoia sempervirens. Next base: position 117,732,689 of record VDFB02193867.1, read on the forward strand.
CAAGTAAATTTCTTAGAAAGTAATAACATAAATTCTAACCATCAATCAATAACCATACTAAGCTAAAATGCATAAAAAAATGAAAATATGAGAAAAAAAATAGGACACTACTTTGTCTACTTTGGCTACAGGAATAGTCACAAAATAGAATTCTAGTGGTTTTAGGAACAATCGGTGCCAAATTATTAACTAATTACTAAACATAAATTAATACTAAACTAATACTAAACTAAAGTATGGATTACTCACCAAGCGGGCCCCCTTAGGTAAGTATCCTCTAAACTAATGTGAAACTCATATGCTAAAACTCAGAACTTCATTTTATTCACTACAATCACAAGTAAAAAAGAGTAGCATAACTATATTGTAGAAAACTTTAAGAATGTAAGTAATTTATATTAGATCATGCAACCCCTAGACAAGGAGCATCAAATCCTTATTTACACTATCAACTAAATAGGTAAGTCATCTCCACAAACTAGGAGGATGCCATTTAGGGAAAACAGAGAAAGTGGGGTGATGGTTATGCATGCATGGAATCTAGTCAAACATGTATGTCCAAATATAGATTTAGCACTGCAGTAATGTGCATATTTTCTCAACATCAATAATGACCACTACAAGATGGTTACATTTGATTTGCATGGGGAATCTCATGTTGTTGACAGGTCCTTTGACTTTTGAATGATTCCCTTGTTGGACGTTATGGTGCATGCCCAACTGGTAGTGTCTTCCTTGATTTAGCATCCTCAAATTAAATCTACATGGCAATGTTAGTATACACAATCATTACATATATTTAACCACCTTAAGGAACATTCATTAACCACATGCAAAATTAATATAGATAGTCCATATAACATTCAATTACCATTAAATATTTGTAGAAATACAATTATGCCCAATGTCAATAGTTTTGACAAAATATCATAAAAAGTATCAACACTTAACATCAAGGTCCATGATATATTCAACAAACAAACCACAAATTCTAACCAAAACTAGACAATAAACTAGGATCATCACATGGATTAAAACACATACTAGTTTTGCGTGCCCTACAATTAGATCGATCATACTCCCCTTAAAAATAGCACCCAAGACTTTGGGGGTAACATTTTCAATTATTCCACAATCAAATCAGTTTTGTTTGTGGCTAGGCCACCCTTGGCTTCACTCAATGAAAGTGGTCCCTTCAATTGTTCACAAATGTTTGAAGTTTCCACATGGCAATGAAATATTTACCATACACCATAGTGGCTTTCATCCATTATTGTCTAAAGGTAATTTTTCCTTATAATCCTTTTGAACTACACCCATCACCCTCCATAAAGATTTATTTTTCATAACCTATCAAAAGTTCAAAGCTAAATGAATAGCCAAGTTGTCTCTTCGTAACATGTCCCTGTCAGCTTCCACACCACCTATCCTAGATGAAACCATCCTTCAACCTAAGTTTGGCATTTAACAAACCATACAAACCCATGAATAGCCACCCTTAGACACTTCTCCGCCATTGTTTAAATTACCAAGAGAAAGTGAAACCAATCTTGTCATACCTCCCAACATTAAACAAGTGTATAAAGATAAAAATAAAGTGATTGACCCATCCTCTTTGGTTTCTTCCATTCTTCCCCCTCTAGAAGAGAAGAAACCTATGATGAATCAACCTGCTCTTACACCTCAAAAAATTCAAAATAAAATTAAATGCAACCACGGTGCTAGAGAGTGTAGGTGTCATCATCGTTCCCTTTCTTGTCAGTCTCGAATGTAAGAAAATCAAGAAAATAAATCTCCACCTTTGATCAAAGAAAATGATGACCACTCCCCTTCCCCTTGATCCACCAATAGATAACACAATCCATCCCTCACAAAAAAATGATCAAATCCAATAGCCACAAGTTTTAATATATGCATCCTTGGAAATAACTATTTTTCCTCCTGTCATAATCAATCTTGATGATGATGATGAGGAGATTGCAAAAATAGATGAAGAAGTGCATAATTATTTAAACTCTCTATTTTCATCTACCATGAGCTTAAATGATAAATATTCTCAACCAAGTGAGGAGCCTGGTACGTCTCTTGGTTCAACACTTGCAATTCTTCCTTTGGACAGTCAATCACCCTCGCAATATACTGAACATGATTAGGAGGTGGATAACTTGTTAGATGGTTGAATTGCATCCACCTTACTATCCTTTATTTATTTATTTTATTTTCACTTTTTATTTCAGCTTGATTGTATGTGTGTATCATGTTCCCCTGTATCATGTGTTTGATATTTTCTCTCTCATCGTACACTTCTTCTATTTGTACCTCTCTTCTTCTATATGTCATATATTTCCTTTTTTGCTTTCTATTTTGTGCTCTCCTTTTGGGGATGATGCAAAGCATAAAGATGACCTATGTCTCTTCCATGTTGACCCAAAAGGTCCTAATCTTTTTCACTTTTTTTTTGCATTTTCCTTTTGGGGATGATGCAAAGCATAGAGATGTGCTATTTCTCTTCTATGTTGACCCAAAAGGACCCTTTTCCTTTTTGTCTTTTTTTTGAGTTTTTATTTTTGGGGATGACACAAAGTGTTGAGATGCCCTATGTCTCTTCCATGTTGACCCAATTGGTCCCTTTCACTTTTTACTTTATCTTTTTCTTGTGTTTTCCTTTTTGGTATGACAGAAAGCATTGAGACCACAATGTCTCCTTCATGTTGACCCAAGAGCTTTTCCTTTTGTTTTTACTTTTCTTTTTTATTGTGTTTTCCTTTTGGGGAAAATGAAAAGTGTTGAGACCGTAATGTCTCCTTCATGTTGACCCAAACCAACCTTTATTTTTCTTTTTTTTTTGCTCTCTTTGTGTCATTCTTCCAATTCTATGTGCTTTGGGGAATGATGATAGTTCTGATATCCTTACAAAACATTGTAGAAACAAACATACTGACCCCAAATCCATAGATCTCTTATGTGTTAGGTGTTATCTTTTCTCGGGCGCAACTCCTTTTTTTTTCTTTTTGTTAGAATTGGCTATGGCTGCCACCCAAGATCTATGGACCAAATGGAAAGCACAAAAAAGAGAGAAATGATATGACAAGAATAAACTATATTCAATGTCATTAATATGATATGCAGTACAATGATTGATTACAAATGAGAGAGACCCCTTGGTTATATAGCCAAGGTGAGAACATAGAAGGGCATAAGATTATGACAAGTGTCAAAATCTTATGACATGAGACAACTATGAAGAGTTATCACTCCACAAAAGGTGGAGAGATAATCACATGATGTGTCCACAAAAGGTGGAAATGATGAGATAATGACATGTCAAGTCCACTAAAAGTGGAGATTCTCCAACAACCTCCTATGTGGTCCCTAAGTAAACTTAACTAAGGTGTAATCATGACCTAGGACAAGGTACAAGAAATTTAATTACATCAACACCCCCCTTAAGTGCAACTTAGGAAGTAGTGAATTATTATGTGGATGACACAAAGATGCAATGATGGGTTTCGGCTACTAGGCCATGTTAGGTACCCATGTACACACAATGCAATCAATGCAATCTCTCACAAGCGAGGAAAGGGAGAAAACCTCATGGGAAAAACTCCCCCTCAAAAGAGAGGTGAAATAAAATAGAAATGCTCTCAATAAAGAATGAAAAGGTAAAAACCCCATGTGAGGAAAAAGACCCCCCTATAAGAGAGAAGTAGAAGAGAAGCAAGATAGCCCCCCCTCAATGTTGAGTCTCCTGCAAGAATGGTAGAAGCTCGACATTGAATGCTGAAGATGATCCAATCTCGCCGAACAACGTTCCTACCCCTAGGAAGAAACAAAACCAAGGATGTATGCAGGATATCATGAAGATGGATGATGGATGATGATGTCTTTGAAGCATTCCCAAGTGTCTCCATGTCGATGCAGAAAGCTGAACCACTCCAATCAGGCGTTCTAGGCCACACTGCTGAAGAGGAAAGTCCAACATCTAGTAGAGAAGAATGTAGAGAACTATCCAAAGATAAAGATATCCCCTCTGAAGACAAAGAAGTCTCCTCCAAATGCTATCCAAAAGAATCCACACTCACGCCAAACTAAGAAGAATGATCATGTAGAGAATGAACAAGTGGGTCAAAGTGTTCCCTCACAACAACTGAAGAAGGTGCATCTTCATCAAAGAGAAGATGAATTCTATCAAGAGTGTCCTCCAAGTCTGTAAGATGTGACTCCACAAGCAAGTCTGAAATACCTATTAGGAAGCCATCCAAAGTAGCCATGTCTAGAAGACTATGTATATTCTGCTGCACTGAATCACTAGGAGCCAAAACTATAGCAACACAAGTATCATCAAGTACAATAGAAGGTGGAGGAGATGAAGTGAATGGCTCAAGGATTGAATCTAATGTGAGTATGCCCAAGTTCAAAAAGCCAAATGTCTCCTCTGAATCATGGTGTATGTGATCAACAGTCGAAGGAACATTGTCACCATCAGAAGCAAACTATGCAAAGGAATACAACCGAGATGAATGATCAACCACCCCAGTAGCAATGACATCTCTAGTCTCCAAGTCACGAATGATAACCAAATCAAGAGTGAACTCCACAATTCTCCCATCTCCACCATGTGTAATCTGATAAATGGAAAGTAGATTTTTTGTCAAATGAGGAACACATAAGACATCTTGAAAAGTGTTCTCCCAATGATAATAGATCCCTTCCCTGTTACACTCATGTATGTATTGTTTCCCATCAAGATACAAGACATGGAACAAGGCTGAAATGAAGAGAAGATAGTCTGTGAAGATGCCATATGATGTGATGCTCCTAAATCTAGAAGCCATCTCCCTGATCCTAGACTTGAATGAGCACAAAGAGTTTGTCCTTTATATCCTGATGTTTGACCTTTGTCCTTTTTAGACTGTTTTGAAGTAGAAGGAGAAGAAGATGATTCAGACATTCTAGAAGGAAAATTAATGTGATTCTTTTTGAGAAGATTCTTCAATTCATCTATGTCCTTCTTATAACAATAATGTTCTTCATGTCCATCCTTCTTGCAATATGCACAAAAAGGTCTCTCCTTCTTAGATGTTTCTCCTTTTGATGATGATGACTCTGATTCTTTATGTGGCTTGTTCTTTTTCCTCTTTTGCTTCTTATCAAGATTATCTGATTCTTTCTGTACCTTAGACTCATTAGCCACCAATGCTTGTGGTTTGGAAGACTTGATTAGGGGTGAAGCCACATAAGTGGTTTACACTTTTGAAGAGGAAGGAAATTTGAGAAAAAATGACCCCATGGAAAAAAAATTGGTTTTAGGGGTTCACATGAACCTAGATGTTCGACCGAACCATAAAGGGGTTCGACCGAACCAGGGTTTGAGCGAACCCACTAACTATTGCGCTCACATTTCCCACCGAAAAAACAAAGGAAATGTGCATATTAGGGGGGGTTCGCATGAACCAGGGTTCAAATGAACCCTGGTTCACTAGAACCCCTCGCTAGGGGTTCGCTAGAACACCCCTGTTTCTAGCGAACCCCCTTTTTCCCTAATTTTTTAATTTGTACACACAAAAAACCTAAAATTTTACGCTTTCAAGCTCCGGTTGGGGATGAAAATGGGGGAATATTTAGAAACCAAACTTGGAATCGAGTAGCCTTCAGAACGAGCTATCCAATGAATATAATTTTAGTATGTTTTGGTTTTATTATCTATCTATTTTTAAGTTTTATTAAATATAGGTTTTTCATCGAAAACAAAAATCTTTGTTCTGCACAAGTGGAAAAATAGAAGATTATAAAAAAAAAATTTAAAATATGAGTGTACCAGATATTGAAGTCCTTGATCCAACAAAAAAAAAGAGAAGAATTTTGATACATACAAAAAGTTATGCTATAATGTGGCTTAGGTTTGAATTGTCATTTGATTGAATTTGAAACTTGATTAAAGAAAAAATATTAAATAAAAACTATCTAACCAAGTGGAAGCACTAGATATCAGAGTTAGAAATCTAAATTTGAAAGAATTGAATTTTATCCTTCATGGAAAAAAGTTATGCGTTATACGATGGCCACTTTTAAAAATGTTGTTTTGAAAACCAATTTTTGTGAGATAGAAAAAAGAGTGCAATCTGATTCCAAAAAATTGAAAAAATATTTTTAGAATCTACAGACAAAATGTGACAAGACTCTAGTTTACATCATCTTCAAATTCCTTACGGTTTAATCGCTATAGGTGCCCGAATGTGGAGATTGTGTTAAAAAAAAATATCAGTGTCTAGTTAGGCCAAAAAGTGTAAACCACTATTGTGGGATCACCCTTAGACCCATGTTCATTAACTTAGCTTCCTCTTGGATTAGGAGATTTGCAAAGTCATCGAACTTAGGATCAACATATGATGCTCCCATAGAAAGTTGATGGGTATGAAAGCCAGAAACAAACACTGAATACTCAGGACCAAGCTTGGATAACACATTCATAATCAACTGTAAATCCTCTTTTTCAATAGTGCATTCTCTCAACTGTGTTATTAGTTGCTTGATTTTGGAGATGTAGTCTTGGATGTGGTCAAAAATTTTAGGATCAAGATTCATTAAATCATTATCAATCTAATAGCCTCTAATCTTATCTGTTTTACCATACAATTTCTCAAAAGTCTCCCATGCCTCTTTCGGTGAATTACATGATTCAATATGAAAATGAAAATCAAATGAGACTAATGAACATATGCATCCAAGTGTTTTCTCACAATCAATCTCCCACATTGCCAATTCTTTAGCTTCAGTAGGTTTTGGAATTTTGTCCTTTAGATGACCTATTAGTCCTTTCATCATGAGATAGTTTGATACTAATTTTCTCCATGTAGCATAATTATTTGGATTTAGGGGTTCAATTTGAGATATCCCCATTGTAAGAACACAAACCAAGCAAAATAATGCAAACAATCACTGGAAGATTACCCCCCCAAATCACTCAATCAAGAAACCCCCCAAGCAATATCTGATTTGGCACTTTATATTTAGTGCGTTTACAGTTGCTAGATGCCAAAACTAGCAAACTAGACTTGATATTAGTGCTTACAAATGCCAAAATAGGCCACAGTATCAAGTAAAATTTTTGGTACAAAATGAGATCAATCTGATCACATCAATAAGAAGTACACAAAAAATCATGCACTTTCAAAAAAAAATTGCACTAAAAAATGTTACCATAGGAGCAAGATATGAGCTTCCAAAGTTCCCAAAATGAGGACGAAGCAGAAACACTTGTGAGAATCTTAATATTCTTGAAAAACTAGACACCAAAACCAAAAACTAATTGCACCAGTGCGTAGAGCATGAAATTCTAGCCCAAATAAAAAAAAATTGCTCGAAAAAAGGAGCCAAAATGAGTGAGATATTAGCCTTCAAAGTTAGACTGCAAAAATGAAAACTCAAATGGTGAAGGGTTCAAAAATTTCAAAGAGTCGCTGATGTCATCACTGACGTATTGCTGACATAGGCACTTCACGGGTTTAAATTTGACGGCCGTCGGGAAAAAGGAATATTCGCCCGCTTGCAGAATATTCTCCTGTTATGAGCTTAAGATTGACCGTTACACGACTGTCATCATCGGCAGGAATCTGGAATATTCTTCAGTTGGAATATGCTTTCACCAATGGTTTGACCATCGATTTCTTGAATTCCCACCAGAAATTTTTTGATTGTTGACCCACCGGTATTGGAAGGTCTGCTGCCGATGGATGAAACTTCACCGGAATTTTCTATAGCGACCGTCGGAAAAAACACCCGCTAGTGAGGATGTGGGAGGCAGGGCTGGTGGGTACAGGGGGCCCGCAGGGGCATATCCGAGGGTGCCACAATACCCGCGGGTACTATACCCTCCACAATGTAGTACGTAAAAAGCTTTTTCTGTTTTTTTTTTATTTTTATTTTTTTATTTTATTTGCAATAAAAATTTTACAAAATGATTTTTTTTTCATAAAATATTTCAAAAAAAATTCTGCAAATAAAATAATAATTTCTCAGAAAATTCAGACCAACGTTGTCATTATGATGCCTGGGGGCCGTATGACTCTCGGGCAAAAAAATTTTTGCCTCACCGGATGACTTGCTCCAAATTGAATGAATTGACAATCGATCTTAGGGTTTTTGGCCCTTCTAGACGCGATGGTAGGGTCGGATTTAACTGAAAATGCTCCAAAATTGTAGCTACCTTCTGGATCTGGCAACCACTCTTTAGCTTCAAACCCTCCTAGATTTAGTCTCGTATGTCCTATTTGGATGAAACAAAAGGAAAAATTGACTATCTCAAACCTTCTAAATGCAATGGTGAGCTTAGATTTGCACTAGCAAGCTTGGATGTGAACCTACAACAAAGAGCCACAAACAGAACCTCCTCAGATCTGGAATCTCTCTTCAGAATAAGACTCTCCAATGGCACCCAACACGCTCTGATACCATGTTAGAATTGGCTATGGCTGCCACCCAAGATCTATGGACCAAATAGAAAGCACAAGAAAGAGAGAAATGATATGACAAGAATAAACTGTATTCAATGTCATTAAAATGATATGTAGTACAATGATTGATTACGAATGAGAGAGACCCCTTGGTTATATAGCCAAGGTGAGAACATAGAAGGGCATAAGATTATGACAAGTGTCAGAATCTTATGACATGAGACAACTATGAAGAGTTATCACTCCACAAAAGGTGGAGAGATAATCACATGATGTGTCCACAAAAGGTGGAAATGATGAGATAATGACATGTCAAGTCCACCAAAAGTGGAGATTCTCCAACAACCTCCTATGTGGTCCCTAAGTAAACTTAACTATGGTGTAATCATGACCAAGGACAAGGTACAAGATATTTAATTACACCAACATTTTTTCTTTTATTTACATGATGCAACCTAAATTTGAAACATATGACTTGGCATAGGGCTTTCCAAGTTTTCTCTCATGTCTCATTTTCTTTTTGTATCTTCTTTCCTTCACTACTTTAAATTAATTGCTCATAGAATGATGTGTAGTAATTCCTTTAGAGTTGGGGGCATACATTATCATTATTTCATTTGCATTATTGGTTCCTATTGTATCTTTGTTGTTCATATGATGTGTTCATCATTTTGTGGATAACATTGGGTGTGATGTCCTCCATAAGTGTGATCTATCTTAGCATATTACATTCCTCTTGGTGGCCTAATGTGATGCATTGCATCCCCTAAGTTGTGAATACTTTATTCTTTGATCACTCATCTCTTGGAGACATTGGACATAATGTTCCCTAAGTGACAAACCTTCCATGACCTTAACAAGACAATTTTGAAAATATTTTCCATTTTACACTTTTATACTTACATTTTTGCATTTTTATTTTACACTTTGCATTTTTACCACCTTTCATAATAGAAATTGCATTCCTGTGATACCTTCCTTTTTGTTCATGAGTTATAACCATATAAAGCTTTGCTTGTCTCATGAAGCATGAACTAACATTTTCCTTTGTGGCACCTTCTTAAAGTTATTAGGAGGTATAAATTTGATATGGTTGAGTGGGAAGCCCATTCCACAGCATGATTTTCCCCATAGCCACCTTTGTGTTTGTGAGTAAATACCAACTAGCATATGTATCTTACCTTTTGGGCTTCCTCACTTGGGGGAACACCATGATTTCTATCACCTAGAGTGAGTATACATTCTCCCTTTCAAACAACCTATCTAGATCTAATCCACAACTAGTTGGACAGATGATCGAAGCTTCATCTGATTCTCTCATTTCAGCTCTTTCATGTTCCTTTGTCCTTATGCTTAATTTTTTGTGGGATCTTCATCTAGGGGGCTTGATCATCCCTCTTGATCGTTGTCATTCCATGTTGCTAATATAAGTGCATTTGAACCCTCTTCTTGGTGTGCATGACTACTTTAGTGTGAGTTTGAAGCAAGTTCATCCTCTCACTAAAGTGGGGACTAAATGTTCCATAGAAAAATGCCCCTTGTCATTTTCATGGCCTTTTAGGTCTTCTTTCATGATGTTTGGTCTATTTTACTCTAATTTTATGTTGTAATGTGGCTTGAACATGCATATTTATGTACTAAAATTCAAATAATCACATCTTGTGAAAGTGTTGTGAAGTGTTGTAAAACATTTCTACACTCTTCTAGACTCTATTCATTACAATTCACGGGAAAATCACTTTTTCATTACTAAACAAGTCCTATTTTTAAGTGTTGTAAAGTCTTGTAATAATATTTCATGCTTTTCTAGGCATAACTTCACTATTTACACTTTTTTATTCTTTATTTGACCCCTTTATCCCCTTATAACCTTTAATTAAGTGTTTTTTTGAATGTAAACTTAACAAACAACATTAAATGTGGCTTAATTCCTGACTCCCATTTCTAGGTCCTAGGTGGGACCCATTCACCATGGGTGGTGAATGAGTTCCCCATAGCTCCAAATTGAAAATATTTCAAATTTTCTTTCAAGTTTTTATTCAAAATCACTTGATGTTACCCTGTGATGAGTTATAAGTGGGTTAATAAGGCACAAGAATGTATTAATAAGTGTTTTTACATCCATTTCAACCCCCATTCATAAAAACATTCATTAAGTTTACTTATTCACTTAGTCAAGCAATTTGCATCACCTAATGAAGCATTCATCAAGCATTTTGAAGCATCCATTGACATAACTTCAGACCTTCTTCAACAAGGTTTTGGTAAGTTGATAGAATTTGCATGTTAATTTTTTATCATTCTCTTTCATTTCATTATTTCATTAAGGGTTTGATTACCAAAGTGGGGTTTGACCAAGGCAAAACCCTATTTGCTAACCCTCAACCATTTCCCCCTCCTATGTGTGTGTTTGCACACTTTTTTATGTAGATTTAACAAGTATTTAGGTGTTGAAGAGTGGTCAAAAATTCAAAAAGGTGCTTCAACTCAAATTAACCACATTTCAATCTTGGAGAAGGTATTCTATCCATTTCCTACAAAATTGAGTTCGAAAACCTGACAAGCAGACATCATCAGATCTAGTGTTGCAAAGTTGTCTCCTAATTTATCAAAATTTTGGGAGAGACTCCACCGGTGGTGAATGAGTCCCACCTTAAGGCTATAAATCTAATTTTTTTCAAATTCCATATCTCAGCACTCAGGAACCTATTCCTTATAGTTTTCATCAGAATCAAGACCGATTCACCAACCTGGGTGAATGAGTCTCACAGGTGATATTTTGTAATTCTAGATAGCATCCAAAACATTCTAGAATCTTCATCAGACCTCTAGGTTCACACTGATTCAACTCATTTATTTTTGTTCTCCACTAATTTATTCATAGCTCTTTGTTTGCATATCACATTGTGTTTTCCAACATAGCATAAATCTTAAGATTTGCATACATAATCAGTCATTTAGATCACTTAATCACATTTATTTCATTTCATTTAGTGTAAATAGCATCTCATGTTACATAATTTGATTGAACCTAACTAGCATTTTTTTCCTACCTCTCTCCTTTTAGGTGCAATACCCTAGAAGAGTTAGAGAGGATTATGGTGCCAAAAATATATGTTTCAACCACCTCTTGAGATGTTGGTTACTTACATCTTGAAACAAAAGTTATGCCTAAGTGCCCTACAATAGGTGAACCTATTTCCTCTAAACAAGCAAATACTCAACCATTTTATGATAACAAAGTAACAAACACTCTGATCAATCTAGAAGAAACATACGAAAAATCATTCACAATCTTGAGTAAAAAAAGATGTGATACAACAAGTGAACATGAAATCCGTAAATTCCTATAGCAAATACCAACTAATGAAAACACAAAAGGGATAGAGTATCAAGATCCCTCTTATAACATAAGGCCTCCTAGAAAATATCTAAGGCTTCATAGTGATGGTACAATGATCTTTGATTCCCCTCTTGATATGAATGTTCTTCTTCCTAAAAAAAAATAATCACTCATAACTATGATAAGGATGAGAGGATCACCTTAGGCCCCCCTCCTCAACATTCAAATTGATAAGTTGGTGAATCTAGCTAACACAAAAGGCCTTACAAATTACAAAAACTAAAGTTTCCCTACCTGCCACCTAAGAGTGAAAGGAAACTACAATGGTTTTTAAACAAAGAACTCATGACATTACCAAAAATGAAAGACACAGTTGTGCTATATATCCTAAAGATGTAAAGGTTCCACATTTTTGATACCACATAACTCTTGGACATAGTACTGATGAGTTTCATGTGTTCAAGTTAGTATTGAAAAACTTTTACTTCAATGGAAATGATTGCCATTGAGTGATTGCATACCATAACCGTATTCCACCTCTTGTCATATAATAGTTGTAGAATAATTTATTCTCACTAGTACATGACCCTTTCCATCACCGACCTCATAACATTCTTGTCTTGCACTCAGTGGGGTAATAATTAGATAGCCTTATCCTAGTAATGCATTTGATATTGTCCCTTAGTTGCATCGTCTACCTTTCACTTGTACAAACTGAGATTAGGAGGCATATGACCTTCTTATAGGCTAACTCGCCTATACCTTACTAGTATTTTCCATTATTTATTTTTCCTTTATTTTGCGTGATTGCATGTGCGTAATGCAATCCCCCATGAGGTTCTTTTTGATGTTCCCTCTCTCTTTGTGGCACTCCTCTATTTGTACCTTAATTCTTCTCTATGTTGTGAATCTTTTACTTTTTTCTTTTAATGTCTTTTCATTTATCTTGTTTTTTCCTTTTGGGGATGACACAAGGCATTGAGACACTCATCTCTCTTCCATGTTGATCCAAAAGGCCCTATTTTTCCTTTTCCTTTTCATTTTCTCATTTTCTCTTTTTTCTTCTGTTTTCCTTTTGGGGATGACGCAAGGCATCAAGACATTCATGTCTCTTCCATGTTGAACCAAAAGGGTTTTTTTTGCTTTGACTCTCTTTGTGTGATTCTTCTAGTTCTATGTGTATTTAGGGGATGATGATAACTTAAGCTCTCTAATATCATTGTAGCAAAGAACATAATGACTCCAAATCCATAGATCCCTTATGTGTTTGGTGTTTTCATTTTGAGGGAAACCCCTCTCTTTTCTTTTTCTCTTACGGGTATGTGCAGGATCATAATGGTCCAAAAAGTGGTGATATGAAGGGTATGCATAGGGTAGGTGGTTGACATGATTTTTTTTTACCCAAAATTGATGAAATGAAAAGGGTGTTTAGAGGAGATTCTTAGCTTTCCACCAATATAAAGTATTCCTTACTTTGAATTTAATAATTAATTATTATTCATTTTCTATTTGAATTATGACTAAAGTCCTGATTAATAGGCTGATTGAAAAACATTTATAGCTTTCAAATGATATCAAATTTTTTAATTTGAAACATGTGTCTCATTCTATGTTTTGCATACTATAGGATTAAAAAATATAAAATTGAATTTCATGAAGTTTTGACCAAGTTGAGGTGGTCAGACATATAATTTTTTATATTTTTTAAAAGTTGTAATAAAAAAATCATAATTAATTATTTACTTGGAAAAAAATTACAAAAAATGTGCATCACATCGAAATGTTATCCTCAACTTATATCTAAAATCTTATAATTTTTTTTATCATTTTATTGTAGTTAGGGTGGTCAAACATACACCTGCTTCTTATTTTTTCCCTGAAATTTAGTACTCTGCATTGAAATTTCAAATTTTCACCCAATATATTTTTTATTAAAAATAAACCTAGTAGTTTAGAAACTAAATTCAATTTGCTATAGATTCTATTCTTACATATTTTTGAAATAATATAGATAACTTATTCAAATATTATGTCAAGTTGCCTAACTTTGATTTTTTTGAATTTTTTTCCACTTAAGGGCCTATTTTTTCTATGATGATTCTGCACATACCCTTACATGATGTAGCTTCACTATAAAACATATGACTTGGCATACGGATTTCCAAGTTGGCTCTCATATCTTCCGATTTTTTTGCAATTTTTATTTGCTACTTTAGAGTAATTTCCCACAGTATGGTGTTTAGTAATTCCTTTAAAGTGGGGGATTACATTGGCATTATTCTTTTGCATTTTCTTTTCATGGTTCTTGGTGTAGTTTTCTTACCTCATACGATGTGTTTGTCACTTTTTGGATGACATTGGGTGTGATGTCCCTTAAGAGCATGATCTATCTTAGCATATTACATTCCTCTTAATGGTTTGATGTGACACACTGCATCCCCTAGGTTATAAATTTTCTATTCTTTGATTGGTCCTCTTGGAGAAATTAGGCACAATGTTCGCTATGTTAAATACCTTGCATTAACTAAGTAAGACTCCTTCAAATATTCTTCACATGTTGCATTTTTCATTTATTGTTATATGTCCACCTTGCATAACACAACTTGCATGCCTGTAGAGCCATCTTGTTTGTTCATGAGCTCCAAGCATACAAAGTTGTGCTTGTCTCATGAAGCTCGAAAATCATTTTTGTGCCGCACCTTATTAAAGTTATTAGGGGGTATAACTTTGGTATGTTTTGAGCGTGAAGCCAAATTGAGGCATGAATTTCTCCATAGACACTTGCATCTGTGTGAGTACATACCAGCCAATAGTCTATGGTTCTCACCTTTTAGGACTTCTCATCCAGTGGACAGTGAGGATTTTTTTTCATTAGAGTGAATATGCAATTTTTAGACAAACAGCCTAGATCTAATGCACATCATGATGGAAAAATAGTCAAAGCTTGATCCAATTCTCTTTCATCTTTTACCTTGTCTCTTTTTCATTATTGATATTCTATATTTGTGCTTTGTTTCTTATCTTTACATTATTCTAATGTGTGTTCCTTTGTCTCTATGTTGGTTATCCATGGAATCTTGATCCTAAGGGATTGATCACCCCTCTCAATCATTGTCATCTCATCTTATTGGAATTGATGCATTTGAACTCCTCCTAATGCATGATTGTCTAATTTAGTGTGAGATGGAAGAAAATTCACCCTCTCACTAAAGTGGAGGCTAAATGTATTGTAGAAAAATGGATCCCTTTACATTTCCACACTTGTTTGGGCCCTCATTGTGGATTTTGGCTTAATGTTGCCTTGATTTAGTGTTGTAATGTGGATGACACATTCACATTAGGTCTTGGGCCCTTGTGAACTAATTTATTTTAATGGTACCTTTCCATAGTCTTGTAAAGTCTTGTAACACACTTTCATATTTTCCTAGGCATTTATCAAATAATTAGACATAATAAACCTATTTTTAATCAGAATCAACATCAATATTGCCTTCTTTAGAGTGTTGTAACACACTTTCATAGTTTTCTAGGCTTGTCATTAATAATTGTACTTTCTTATTCTTTAATTGGGCCCATTTTGCATCCATAAGGCTCATTTATCACATATTTTTGAGGATAATCCAAACACCAATCAATACCCAATCATAATTCAAGTGTTTCTGGCTTGTTTTTCCCATATTTATGGATTTGGGACTCATGCACCACCCTAGATGAACGGGTTCCAACTAGATCTTTTCACCTTGTACATACCAAATTTCACACATTTCTAAGGACTTTTCATATTTTGTCCCATTCATTATGCGTGATGGGACTCATTTTCCCCCTTGGGATAATGAGTCATGTTTGGCCCAAATCGAATTTAATTTAAATTTTAAGTGGGATTTTATTCTCCTAGATCGGATGTTAGCTTTTAGTATTGCAATTTCAGGGATTCTAAACAATTGAGTATAAATACAAGGTTCTTTCACACATATTCTCACCTGGCATTCAAGAGGGTTCACAAGAGAATTTGAGCATTCACAAGAGAATTCAAGAGTCTTCAAGGGAAAATTATCAAGCATTTTAGAGTAGCATTGAAGTTCCACTCATCATGTCAAAGATTTGATCATGTTTATTATTGTGCTAACAGTTGTGATGTAGGGTTTATGATTTAGGCAAGTGTTTCAAGCAAGATCAACATCATTCAAGAAAGAGTCAAGAACCAAATCCATTACAACCATTACAAGCATATTTGTATCACCTTATTGCTAGGGTTTGGTGAGTTGCAACATTGTCTTTTGTTCATTCATAATTCTCCACTCATATTTTCTTTCATTTTAAGGTTTAATTACCAACAAGGGGTTTGACCAAGGAAAACCACTATCCACTAACCCCAAAAAAAAATTCCATGTACTTTGTGTGTAAGTTGTAGGTTTAGGTTGCATATTTTCTAAGGTGGAAGATTGGAGAAAAGTAGTCAAATCATTCAAATTTTTCAAATTTTTCATCAAGACTTGAAGAACATTAGAGAAGACCTACAAGTTGCAAATAAAATATTTGGATCTAGAAATCACTCAAGAAGGACATAGAAGATGAGGAAGAGAAGAACTAGCTTTAGAAGTTGCAAAAGAGCCCAACTATACTTGTTCACTACTTTTGGTGAATGAGTCCTAGTTCCAATACATTTTTAGAATTTTGTAGATCTGGATACCCTTTTGGAAAATTTATGTTCATGCATAGTTTTCCAAAAACTAGACTAATTTTCCTAGCTTGGTGAATGAGTCCTAGTCATTCTTCATAGTATATTTTCTAATGATTTAGACCTCTATTTAGCCATTTCCAATTTCCTACGTGCACACTTTCTATTTTTATAGTTTTCTATTGCATTTCATTCATCTTTCTAGATCATTTAGTGTTAGTTTTCATTCAATTAGGGTTTTGCATTTCATATTCCATCACATTATCTTTTCCAAGTTTCAACTTGGTGGTGAACCCATAATTAGATCATTTTCATCCTTAGAACAACCCTATTGCAAGATGTCTTTCTCCTTTGCAAATAAATCTTAAGGTTTTGTTCTTGAGTTAAAGTTGGTGATAATTTTTCTTTCTAGGCCTTAAATTAAATCCATCAAGGGTGGAGGAGGGAAGCAAAATTTTCCACGTTTCAGGAATCAACAAGTTCATTGAATCAACCAATTGAATTATTTGGTAAAGATGAGAACCACTCTAAACAAGTATCCTTCAAGTACCTAGGAAAGAGCTTAGCAAATAGTTTATCTTCAAATATGAAATCACTACACAAGGCCATAAGAGAAAAAAAATGGCTTACAATATCTCCTTTTCTACCTTATTTCATGAATTAAGGAACTTTTATACATTGTAGCATTTGTGATCTTAATATGTCCAAGGATAGGGGATTGGATTTGATATATTGTAGAGGTTGATTGTTGTTATTTTTTTGTGAGGTTGCAACTTGTTGAAGAGATGTTATGGGATGTTATTTTTTATCCTACAATTGAGGGGAATAAGGTGGATTGGTGTATGTATCCATAGGTCTAGTGAATTGCATGTTGTGAAGGTGGATTTTTGAGGAGTTATTATGTTTGAATGTGCAGAGGTTGAAGGAATTCCTGAAGGAATATCTAAGGAAGTGTGAACATCACTAGTAGGTATTATTGTTGTGGTTGGTTTAAAGCTTGTTGTAGATTGAAGGATTGTGGTAGGTTGGAAAGTTGTGGTAGGTTGGGTACTAGTGTATGTTCAAATGGACATTAGTGTCATGGAAGATGGAATTTGAATTCCACCTTGGATTTGAGTAGGTCCCAAAGCTTGAGTACAAGCAATGATTGTAGAGATGGTGTTGTTTACTTTAAGCACATTGGTTGTATGAGGTAAAGTCATGCAAAATGAAATATGAAAACTATAAGCCATGGAGGGTTGATTATTAGTATTATCATAGAGAGTTAGAAAACCCAAGATCAATGGTGAGTGAGATATCGTGGGGTGACATGAGCCTCAAACTAGATGACTTAGAATAGTATTGCTCATAGGAAAACAAGTTGTAAAGTTCATACAATTTTTACAAACCTAGTGTGCAAACCCTAAATTGAAAAGGGGAAATGTAATGACCTAGAATGAAATGCACTTTTTAGATTCTATACTTTGCAATTTACTGATTACAAAATGCAATAAGATAAAAATGAAATGTTGTAAATGTAATTTTTATTTTTGATAATGCACTAAAATGAAGCGAATTAAGCTAGATTCACTAAATTTGATGAAATAGAAAATCAGAAAACTAAAATAGGAAAGTAACAACATCAAAGAGAAGCCTAAAACTAAAATTTCAATTTCCAAAACATGAAAATCAAGATCTAATAAGGAATCATTCACTAGTAAGGGTGAATGGGTCTTGGTTAAGTATTTTTGAGTTATTTCTATTGATTCCTAAATGATTTTAAATGCTTTTTAGATGTCAAAAAGGTTCAAGTCAAGCCTAATCAAGGAATAATTTTCCAAAAAAGGAAAATGCATCCTTGATTAGGGTTTTTAAATTGTTTTTGAATGAGATCTAGATGATATCTAAAGTGACTGATTTGTTTTTTGTATTTTTAAGTATTAGATAATGTAAAACAATGCAATTCTAAACTCTAATTGAGATGGAAGTTTGAATACAAAGTAACAAACCCCAAATGAGATCTAATTCAATGAAAATTTAAATGGAAATGAATGCAAGATATAAGCTAGAATACAATAAAAAACTTCAAAATAAGAATATTATAATGTTTAATAGGTCAAGTTCACTAAAAATGTTTAATTGGTGGCAACTGTTGAGAAGAGGATTTGAATAAAAATGAGTCAACAACATGATGAGCCACAACATTCCA
Source organism: Sequoia sempervirens (assembly GCA_007258455.2). Taxonomy (NCBI): domain Eukaryota; kingdom Viridiplantae; phylum Streptophyta; class Pinopsida; order Cupressales; family Cupressaceae; genus Sequoia; species Sequoia sempervirens. Next base: position 117,751,351 of record VDFB02193867.1, read on the forward strand.
CCATAAGACACTCAATTATGAGAGCCAAATTCCTAAATAACTTTCAGAAACTAATCCTAATTATTCTAGCAACTATGGGTGGATATTTTAGAGCTCATAATGATGTGTACCTTGTTGAAAACTTGTTTTTAGGTCACAAAAGGACTCATTAACCTTTCGTGGAGAATGTGCCTCTATTTGGGTTTCTGAAACTAAGATCTAGGTTCTATTCCTTGATTCCTACACTCTCATATCCTCGGTTGTAAGGCCTTGAAAGCCTATAGTCAATTTTGTATCCTTGTTGTTGTATTCTTGCACTATCAATGACAACTTTGCAACTTGAAAACTTGAATGTTTTCTCTTCAATCTTGTTCTCCACTTGATCTTCAACCTATAAATCTACAAATACATATTCAATAGAAGAAAACCTTGTTGATTGTTAGTGAATAGGGGTTTTCCTTGGTCAAATCCCTTTTAGGTAATTAAACCAAATGATGAAATAATGAAATTAAAGCATGAACATGAAAAAATAGAGTAATGATACCTTAGAAGTTGTCTTGGAGTGTAAATATACAAACTAACATGTGGTTTCCATGAATAATATAGATTTTGATCTCAAATAAGATGTGTAACAATATTTGTAATAGATCTCCAATGCTACATTAACTATATTAGCTCAAAAACATGCAAGAATTCATTATGCTTTTGTCATGCTGATATAATATTGAATTACTACAATAAGTCTTCAATAATCTACAATTTAATATCTTTAAAATTCTCTTGTAAGGCTCTCATAAACTCAAACTTGTTATATTGCATGAATACCCAAAGTTGCTAGGAGAAACTATGTGAATTAACCTCATATTTATACTAAATCTACAGATTAAACTCAAAATTCAAACAATTCAAGTCAATAGCAGATCTGGGATTGAAATTCATTAAAAAACCACAAAATTTAAATTCAAAAAGGGGTGTCGTACTCGAGGAGGACCCATTCACCACTAAAGGCGAATGGGTCCTAGCACAAGTTTCCAAGATCTTTCTTTGGGGGGTTGAAAGAACATCAAAAACCCACCTCAAATATGCATAGAAAGATGGTCCTATGTGGAGAGAACCCATTAACCACTAAAGGAAAATGGGTCCTAGTGATGAGCCTTAAATATGCTCATAGTTTGAAACTTTTGATACTCTTACTTTTGTTATTAATAGTTGTTTAAACTTGTTGATTAAAAACTTTTTGGGTGGTATCCTGTAGCAATGAATTCCATATTCCTGTAGCTTGACAACTTTATTAGTTACCTTTTTGACCTCCCGCATGGCTGATGTATGCTTATAATTTTGGATAATGGAATAGGATTAACGTGTGATTAATGAATGGATGTCGTGTCACTTGTGTGTATGCTTTCCTTCGCCTCTGTCACTTATTGTAGGTTATTGGAGGGAGTAGGAGCTGATCAAGTGCAAAGAATCTTGGGTTTGTTGAAGAAGTTGTTCCAGTAATAACTCTTTGACCGAATCTTTGGGAAGGAGCTTAAACGGTCCTTTGATCTAGGGAGTGTGTAATGCTATATTCTCTCTAGGTCGCGTTGAGCAGATAGACTTTCATTTATGAATATTTGTTCCGCAGATTTAGAATGTATTTATGATCACGACTTATTTTGTTAGTTAGTTAGTTGCCTTTTTCATTTAAATAATCGTTCCCTCTGCATGAGTGAACGAGGATGAAACAGTATGTGTTAAAATTAAGTTGAATAAGCAATAGATTTATGTGTTAAGTTTTATTTTCAAATAGAGTAATCAATGTATCCTAGTTTTGAATATGAATAAAATTCAATGAAGCTTTGAGTCAGCTTATTGTCTAATCTAGTTGATGCTTGCTAAGGGGGCCCACTTAGTAAGTATTCTATAGCAAGTTATTGTAGTTAACTGTTCATTTCATGTTGATTACTAGTTAGAATCTATTTCTATAGATTTCAACGCAAACTTAGCCTTGTATTGTTCCTGCAGCATCAAGAATCCATCCCTGTGTCTATTCCTACAGCATAAGGCCAATTCATAGTTTGTTCTTTAATAATAGCTGCTATAATTTCTATTTTAGCTAGGTTGAGTCTGAGTTAAAAAGCTTTACATTGCATTTCTTTTCAGCATTTTTTTTCTATAGATGGTGACTAGAAACTAGTTCTTAGTGCACATACCATGCTGCTCCATTTCAAGTATACGTCCCCTAGTTTGACAAAGTAAATGAATGACCATGAGAAGATATGAGTCACCTGTTGGAATGTCCAATTCCTAGGTTTACTTCTGCTGTGACTTTTATATCCTTTTGTGGGTGTGACCATTTTTGGTGCCATTGTTGGGGATGGTATCAATCTAAAAACCTGTTATAGTCATTATTAGTAGTAGTTTAGTCAATTTTTCAAAATATTTTAAAATACCATTCATTTTCATTGCATGCATAGAAGGAGAGACATTTAGGGAAGATTTCTCCCCAACCTACCATTTATTGCCAAGAAAACTGAACTAGCTTGTAGCCTATTTGAGGACGAAGGAGACTTAGATATTGACCCATTTGTTGAAGATCTATGTGCTGACTTGCTATTTGGACCATTTGACAAGGAACCTGAAGAAAATCCATTTGCTCCTATACTTGGTCAGGTGAACATGGCATGTAATCCACCGAATCAACCTCCTGCTTTTGAATTCCTCATTGCTCCTCAACAAAATAATGACAACCTTAAGAATATTCCTTCTTCATTACTTCCATATTTCTATGGCTTAGTCACAGAAGACCTAGAGACCTTCTTGTTTGAGTTTGATATCCTCTGTCGCAGTTATGACTACACTTCAGATGCTCACAAATTGAAATTATTCCCTGCTACCTTGAAGGAGGGAGCTCTCAGATGATTCATGAGTCTGGGAAGGGGTGTTGTTGATAGTTGGCTAGCCATGCAAACAAAATTTCTTGAGAAATATAAGGAATACTGTAAGAGTGGCAGTAAAAGTGATGGCATATTTTGAATTCAATAGAAGAAAGATGAAAGTTTGGAGGATTACATATCAAGATTCCTGTTTTCTCTGAAAAATAATTTAGACCATACTCTTAATGAAGAATCTCAAAAATTATTTTTTCTAAGGGGAATCCATGATACCTACATAGATGCCTTGGACCTGATGGGAGGCGGTGATATCACTCAAGCATCTTGGGATGATCTCATGAAGATATGTCTAAATTACTCCCGAGCAAATGTGAAGAAGGGCAAAGGTCATCAAGCTACAGTAGGAAATTCTTCTTCTAGTGGAGTTTCACGAATGGAGATAACAAATTTGCTGTCTGATTTCAAGCAAGATATCATTAACAATATGGCTACACAACTGGACACTATGCAAAGTTAGAAGAAACACAAGGAACCTGAAGCAATCTTGTCCGAGTTCTATCCACATTGTAGATAGAAGAAATGTGACTGCAGATGCAAGATGGTGGCTAATCTGGAAGCTAAGCAATTACCTACTAACTTTAAGCTAGTAGAAGGTGATGATGATCAAGTGTTCTTCATTGCATAAAGGAGACCATGGGCTCAAAGAAAAGGTATTCCTCAAGACCCTTTGACTTTTGGTAATCCTTATTCTAGATATAATAACCAATGGCAACCTACATATGGACCACCACCACCTTGGAATATATCTCAACCACCTTGGCCTAACTATCAGACCCCTCAAAGGCAATCTCCTCAAGGAGGTTGGCAGTAGCCACAAGGACAATGGACCCCACCCAAAGGTAATTGGCAGTAGAATCCTCAATGGAGAGGTTCTCAGCAATGGCAGAACTAGTCCCCTAGGTTCCTGTAGCTTCCACAACCACAACCTTAGGCCCCCATGCCACCTCCTACAACAACTGCCACAAATACTGGCCCTCCAAAAGAAATTCCTTTTCCTACTTAGCCATTGCCAAATCCCAATAATAAGCAACAGCAGTAGCCACAGTAGCCCATGTATTTTATTGAAGCTAATCAATATCCAGCTTATGCCTTAAACATTAGTGATATCCATTTGAGGTCTGGAACCACTCTTCCTGCTCTACAACCACCTCTAATTATTGAGATACCAGATTTTTCCCCTGAAGAACCTCCTGCACCTACTGATTCTACTGAGCATATGCCTATAAGTGATATGGTTTCTAAGGAGCCTATTTTGCAAAGTCAAGAAAAATGATGTTTTCTACAGATTTTACAAAGTACCGCACCTAAATCCATGGAAGAACCCACTTTTGACATTCTGGATTAGCTAAAAAATGTACAAATTCAAATTCCTTTATTTCAGGCCATTAAAGATGTTCCAATTTATGGAAAAGCCATTAAAGAGGCCTATTTGAAGAAACTTGGATGGAAGAAAAAAGATCCCCAAACAATTCATGTCTTAGGGAAATTGGCTGATATAATGTTGGGAAATGTAGTCATTCCAAAGTACACTGACCCTGGAAGTCTTGTAGTGCAAATACATATAAATGCCCAAATTGTAAAAAATGTTTTGATTGACCTTGGTGCTGCCATCAATGTTATGACCAAGCATACTATGGAAAACTTAAACATCCTAAACATTCGGTCTACACCTACAGTCTTGCAGCTTGCTGATAGCTGCATAGTCACACCTGATGGACTGGTCGAAGATGTAATTGTCACTCTTGAATCTTGGGAGTATCCAACTGATTTTACAATATTATCTACTAGGGAAACTTTAGGAGGATACCCTGTTATCCTAGGTAGACCATGGTTAGCAACTGTTGATGCTTTTATAGGATGTCATTCTAGAGATATGACTATTTTTGATGGACGGTCTACAAAAAAATTGGCTTTGTATCCACCTGCTAGACCTCAACCAGATTTGTCCCAACCTGTTTGGCCAGATGTGGGGGAAGAAACTGAAGAATCCAATTCATTGATTCAATTAATGATGCTCCAAACTAATCCATTCTCACAACTTCAGAATGAGGATGCCTTGCTTTTTCAAATTCTGCAGTCTAACTCTAATACGAGTAGTTCATCTAATCCAAATAGTAGTCATCTACAATGTTTCCCGCAACAACTGAATTCTGAGAGTTTGTTGCCTAAATTTATTGCAATTTTTCATAACTTGCTTCCACAAGAGGTACAAACATCACCTGTAGATTTTATGAGTGATCTCACTAAGAAGATAGAATTGTCTCCAGGTCACTGTTTGAATATCAATAGCAAGTTGTCACAATCTCAATAGGCTGTCCTACTCAAAATACTACAAGATCAGCATAAAGCTTTTGCATGGGAATATAGGGACATGAAAGGGATAGATCCTCAAATTTGTACTCACAGGATATATATCAAAGAAGATTGTTTACCAGTTAGGCAGCCTTAAAGAAGAATAAATCTAGCACCCGGAGAAATAGTGAAGAATGAGCTTCAAAAGTCGCTTGATGCTAGTTTTATCTACCCAAGCTCTGATAGTCAGTGGGTCTCTCCATTAGTTATTGTCCCTAAGAAAGGTGGAAAATGGAGAGTGTGTCAATTATAGAGAGTTGAACACTTCCACTAAAAAATATCACTTTCCACTACCGTTTGTAGACCAAGTGCTAGACTCATTGTCTGGTAAAAGCTATTTCTCCTTCTTGAATGGCTACAGTGGGTACAATCAGATAAAAATTGCCCCTAAAGATCAAGATAAGACCACTTTTACCTATCCATGGGGAACATTTTCTTACTCAGTCTTTCCTTTTGGTTTATGCAATGTGCCAGCAATATTTCAGAGAGCAGTAATTAGTATTTTTGCTGATATATCTCACGACTCTATGGAAATTTATATGGATAACTTCACTACCTATGGAGTTACATTTGAAGAAGTACTAGTGAATTTAGAAAAAGTATTGGAAAGGTGTAAAGAGAAAAATTTGTCTCTGAACAATGAAAAATGCTTTATGATGATGCAAGAAGGTATTGTTCTAGGCTATCATCTCTCCAAGGATGGAATTCAGGTTGACCCTGCTAAAATTGAAGTTATTCTGAATTTACAAACTCCTACAAAACAAAAGGATGTCAGAAGCTTCTTTGGCCATGCAAGGTATTATAGAAGGTTTATAAAATATTTTAGGAAGATTTCCAGTCCACTATATGCCTTATTAACTAAGGATTCTTCATTCGATTGGACAGAGGCCTATGAAAAATATTTCCTACAGCTAAAGGACTTGCTTACTAAAGCCCCTATTCTTCAAGGTCCAGAATGGACTTTGCCTTTTCACATACATGCAGATGCTTCTGATTTTGGCATAGGGGTAGTCTTAGCCCAAAAAAAAGATTCAATTGAGCATGCTATCTATTTTATCAGCAAAAACCTTCAAGGTCTTGAGCTAAACTACACTATTATTGAAAATGAGTTGCTAGTAGTAGTGTATGCTTTGAATAAATTTAGGCATTATATTATAGGTTATCAGATATTTGTCCACACCGACCATGTAGCAATCAGGTATCTAATGAACAAGCCTGTCATCTCTAGTAGGTTGGCAAGATGGCTCCTATTGTTGCAAGAATTTGACATTACAATCATTGATAAACCAGGAAGAGCTAATGTTGTGGTTAATTTTTTATCAAGGATTCAAACAATTGCACCTGCTGAACAAGAAGTCATTGATGATAAGTTCCTTGATGAACACTTGTTTTCCATTACTACACACACTCTATGGTATGCAGACATTGCCAATTATCTAGCAACAAGCAGAATACCGGCTCACTTCTCCCCAAAAGAAAAGAAACTATTAATTGAGAAAAGTTTTAAATTTTCATGGATTGCAAATTGTCTATTTTATACAGGCCCTGATCAAGCTATGCGAAGATGTGTAAGAGAAGATAAGACTTATGATATCTTGCATTCTTGCGATGATGAACCATGTGGAGGAAATTTTGTAGCTAAGAGAACATCAATGAAGGTTCTTACAACAGGATATTATTGGCCAACATTACACAAGGATGCTATAGCTTATATAAGGAAATGTGACAAATGCCAACATATGGGAAGACCAACTAGGTCAAATGAAATGTCACTATATCCATAGGTAATAGTCACCCCCTTTGATAAATGGGGAATAAATTTTGTTGGACCAATTGACCCACCATCAAATGGAAAGTCATACATTCTAGTTTGCATGGATTATGTAACAAAGTGGGTTTAAGTAAAGGCAATGACTCATGCTCATGATAACAAGGTTGCTGAATTTCTATATGAGCAAATTTTCACTAGATTTGGAGTTCCTAGAGAGCTTGTAACTGATTAGGGAGCTCATTTCACATCTAATTTGATCACTACACTAATGAATAACTATAAAATAAAGCATAGGAAGCCCAACCCCTATCACCCTCAAGCCAATGGTCAGGCGGAGGTTACAAACAGAGAAATTGAGGCAATATTAACAAAGACAGTGTAGCTCCATAGGAAAGATTGGAGCAGTCGACTTCCTAAAGAAATCTGAGCCTATAGAACTGCATGGAAGACAACAACTGGGTTTACACCTTTTGAACTGCTTTATAGGAAAACAACAATGTTGCCCATTGAATTTGAACATAAAACTTTGAGGACAACTCTCGAACTCAATATAGATATTTCTGAAGCACAGAAGGAACGTCTCCTGCAGCTGAATGCCTTGGACAAAATGAGAAAATCTACCCTGCAGCATACAGAAGCTATCCAATAGAAAAGGAAGAAATTGCATGATCAACAGATCAAAACCAAGCAATTCTCTGCTGGCGATTGGGCTCTACTATAAGATTCTAGATATCAAGAAAACCAAGGTAAGCTCACAACCCATTGGCTCAGTCGCTATGAAGTTGAGAATGTGTTTGACAACGGTTTAGTACATCTAGCCACAATTGATCCAGTACATTTCAAATTGCTAGTTAATAGACACCGACTGTGGTTATATCATAAGCCGACATCAAAGGAAGAGTTCCTGAAAAAGTTTGTTTTGACTAGTCTTCCTACAGCTTCTCTTTAAGTATTGTGTTGACTGCCCATAATAAAGTTTTCTTTTTTAAAAAGAAAACCACTTTTCTCCATTTTTTCATCTATCACATCATTCATTCCTTTATCTTCCATGTTATCCATATTACCACTCTGCCTCATTCATGCATTCACTCTCCCAACTATCATTTCATGATACACTGTTGTCCTTTATGGCATGCCCGAGAACTGAATTCAAGGTACACAAAATCTTTTCATTATCACATAATTTATTCTTTCTGTTTATTCATTAATTGTAATGTATATATCAGCCGTAATTGCATGCTTTAATCTTATCACCCTACACATGTGAGGACACATGTCAAATGCTAAGTAGGGGGTGGGGGTATTTTAATTTAAAGTTTTCCTGTGCCAAGCTTACATTTTCCAAAATAGTTATGTTCTTGTACTTTATAAAGTACGATTGCAAAGCCATATCCTAAGAACAAGTTAACTACTTAGTTTAAGTAGTTAATAAAACTATTTTATACAAATGTCTAGTTGTTATTCTTGGTAAGGAAAAGGAAGTGCAGTAAGGAAGAAGATTCTTTTTCAAACTTTCAACATTAGTCTGAGTTTTTGTTTTAAATATTTTTGATCATGGGTGGCCAACTAGTGAGGCACAAGCTTGTGGATCATGAGGCGTTGATACAGGATCCTTAGTTAATGCAAGCATTCACAAATTGTGGATGGTTACATTATTTCTTGAGAATTGATTCTTTTGATGAAGAGGTTGTGGGTGAATTCTTAAGAACATTTTCAAAAAATGAGGCTACGGTATGGGGCTTGGAAGTGGCTGTGACAGAGGAAAGAATTGCATAAGTTACTATATTATCAGTAGTTGGTGAAAAATTTTCTATTGGAAGGGATGTTGTCTCTGCTAGGGCAGAGTTTATCCTACCAATTGATGGGACTTTGGAAATCTCAAAGCAAGGGTGCAAAAGAATGTCCCTACCTTATCCATACTCTAAATATGCCATCTTTATTATCAGGTATTTAACTTGTGAAGGGTGCTTCTCTTACCTACATTCATATCATTTCAAATTGTTAAGTCATATGAGACATGGAATAGTAGTGAATGTTATGAATTTCTTGTTAAACCTTTTGCAAAGTAGTGCACATGAAACCCAAAAGGGTAAAGGAAACTCTGTCACACATCATGCCCTAATAAAAATTTTGATTGAGTGATCTTTAAGAGATGTTTCACCTCTTTCCTGGCATGAGTTTGTTGCCTGAAAAGGTCTTCAACTGTCTGAACCCCTAGGGAACTACCTGCACAACCTAGAAAAAAGAAAATGAGAATTGAGTCCACAAGTATAGAAACAGAGCAAGAATCTACTACTCCTGCAACGCCTAGTCCTACAGCTTCTATACCAATGTCCTCTACCGGTGTGCAAACAAGGTCTACTGCTAGGAGAGGAAAAGGAAATACAATTGTAGGAGAGTCATATGGGGTGGGGTAGAATCTTGAGTTAGACCCACATACACAAAAACAAAATTTTTTTGCCTCATCCTCTCCTACTGATTCTTTGCCTATCTATGTCTCTCCTGCAGCAACACTTGTTAATACTCCAGTTTCAATATCTTCTTCCCCTACTGATTCTAGATCTTCAAGACCAGCTAGGAAGAGGACTACTAAGGAAGCATCCTTTGTTGCTGCTCCTTATGAAAAACTACCAAGAAGGAGTTCATTGAGAAAACAATCTAAGATTGCTACAACCTCCGTTCAAACAAAAATTGTCATAATATTGGAGGACTCTACTAAATCAGGTCATGATAACTCCCTGGGTATGTCTACAAATGTCCCACAAAGCTCCTCTGCTATTCTTGAGGTAGCACAACCCAATAATGTTGATAAGGGGAAAATGCTGAGTCTAGATGACTTGGCTTGTGCGGCTAAGAAAATTTCTGAGGAAGAACAATCTTTTCCCATGAAGCAACAAGGCTTTATCCTACAGCAAGAGGATTTTGTCCTACAACAAGAAGAAGGTGTGCTTGAACTGCTTGAAATACCCTATGATAATTCATTGCCCACTAAAGTTTGCACAAACTTAGTTGTGTACAAAAGGACTCTATTGATTGCATACTTGGAATTTCTGAGAATTAAGTGGAAGCCTGTGTCATTCCAGACTTTGTGTTTTCGCCATTTCGCCAAAACTGAAGTCCAACAAAGTTTATGGGATGAGGAAAAGAAAAAGCTGCAAAGGGAAATTGAAAGGAAAAAGCAAGAAATTCAAGATATGCAGAAGAAAATGGATGAAATGATGAAAATAACTAGAAAGATAATGGAGTGTAAGCCACCACCCAAAGTATAAGCAATGTGCCTCAAGGAATATTTTCTTTGGTTCAAACTAATGAGGATTTCCAGAAATTTGGATCCCGATATTGAAACAACCAAGGAATTCTATGATACCTATGAAGTGGCCCCTAATTGGTTGAAAAACTCCATGTGTGAACTTTATTTACATGGTTATTTAATTCCTACAGAAACTGAATGGAACCCACTCCTTTATATAGGTGATATCCATCTAAGAGCACTTATGTCTTGGGCTACAAATGAGGTCAATTATGGGAAACAATTGGAAACATATGAAGAAGCGGAAAGAGATGAACCTATTCTTCTAAGAGATGAGAGTTCAGACCCACGCACAGTTTTAAGAACCTGGTTTGAAGTTACTTATGGAGAGAATCACGCTAAGGAAAGAGAGAAAATTATTAACATCAGGCAATAGGTATACAGTGAGTTCAAAGAGTAGAAATATATATTTTGGATACTTGCCTCTTCTAGGATTGAGACAAGGTGGGAGAGATTGACGGTTGGTCTAAGAAAGATAGAGCCTCACAGCCCTTTGAACTTCATGGCAACACTCAGGAGAATAGAAAGGTACATGCAACTGGGTTTGCAAAGCAGATTTGAATTATGGATGCCACTGACCTTCCAACCCCCAATTTTAATGTGGTTGCTCTATCCTCACCAAGCTAAGGAAATCAATGAAGAAATAGAAAACCGTAGATTTCAAAGATGGCAATTGACCTGAGGTTTTTACTTCAAGTTTGGAACTTCGCTACAGAGTCATGTTGCTCCAACAAATTTTAGGGAAATAACAAGGAAAGTCAATGCTGGAGGACCAACATTACAATAAGTAGGGGGCAGAATGATGAGCCTTAAATATGCTCATAGTTTGAAACTTTTGATACTCTTACTTTTTTTATTAATAGTTGTTTAAACCTGTTGATTAAAGACTTTTTAGGTGGTATCTTGTAGCAACGAATTCCATATTCCTGTAGCTTGACAACTTTATTAGTTACCTTTTTCACCTCCTACATGGCTGATGTGCTCTTATGATTTTGGATAATGGAATAGGATTAACATGTGATTAATGAATGGATGTCATGTCACTTGTGTGTATGCTTTCTTTCACCTTTGTCACTTATTACAGGTTGTTAGAGGGAGCAGGAGCTAATCAAGCACAAAGAATCTCGGCTCTGTTGAAGAAGTTATTTCAGTAATAACTCTTTGACCAAATCTTTGGGAAGGAGCTTAAATGGTCCTTTGATCTAGGGAGTGTGTAATGCTATATTCTCTCTAGGTTGCATCGAGTAGATAGACTTTCATTTATGAATATCTATTCCGCAGATTCAGAATGTATTTATGATCATGACTTCCTTTGTTAGTTAGTTAGTTGCCTTTTTCATTTAAATAATTGTTCCTCCTGCATGAGTGAACGAGGATGAAACAGTATGTGTTAAAATAAAGTTGAATAAGCAATAGAGTTTTGTGTTAATTTTTATTTTCAAATAGAGTAATCGATGTATCCTAGTTCTAAAGATGAATAAAATTAGATGAAACTTTGAGTCAACTTCTTGTGTAATCTAGTTGATGCTTGCTAAGGGGGCCCACTTAGTAAGTATTTTGTAGCATGTTGTTGTAGTTAATTGTTCATTTCATGTTGATTACTAGTTAGAATCTATTTCTGTAGATTTCAAAGCAAACTCAGCCTTGTATTGTTCATGTAGCATCAGGAATCCATCCATGTGTCTGTTCCTGCAGCATAAGGCCAGTTCATAGTTTGTCCGTTAATAATAGTTGCTATGATTTTTGTTTTAGCTAAGTTGAGTCTGAGTTAAAAAGCTTTACATTGCATTTTTTTTAAGCATTTGTTTTCTATAGATGGTGACTGGAAACTAGTTCTTAGTGCACATACCGTGCTGCTCCATTTCAAGTATATGCCCCCTGGTTTGACAAAGTAAATGAATGACCATGAGAAGATGTAAGTCGCCTGTTGGAATGTCCAATTCCCAGGTTTAGTTCTGCTATGACTTTTATATCCTTTTGTGGGCGTGACCACCTAGCACCACTTTCTAGGACCTTGGTTTTTTAGATTCTATAGTAGGATTTCCAAAAGTTATTTTGAAACCCTAAACTTGATGGTTTGACAGAGTAAAATGAAATCATAAGTAATTTCACCTCGTGAAACATGTTCTAACTTGCTAGAATGACATAATTAGGTGTAGGCTTTTTGTTTAGTTATTTGGAAGGAGTACAGAAGGAAGTTTGATGAAATTTGAATGATGCCTTAGTTGTAAACCTTCATGATTTTGGTTTAAAAGCACGCATTAGATTATGGTTTTGTAGAAAGAATGATTGTAACCCATTCTAGTTGATGAAATAGCCTTGTGTATACCTAATGTGATTTTTTTAGGGTGTAGGTATGGTGAAATAAGGTGTGGAGTTTGTAGATTCAATAAACCCTCTTGTTAGAATTTGGGGAATTTCCAGTTGATAAAATGTTTGGTTTGGACCTTAGGTAACTTGGTTGAGGTCTTGCAATAGAGATTTGTGATTGGGAAAAAGATTACATGGAAGTTGCTTTCGAAAATAGGGTTAATTAAGCTTAGCTTCAGTGTAGTAGTAAATTTTAGGAGAAAGTGTTCTGAAACAACCCTACATTCAAATTGGATATGTCAAAGTACAAGAGAAAGGGTATATGAAATGATAGTTCTTTTTTGGGTTTGAAATTTTTTTTACAAGATATGGAGAAAATTCAATGATTGATGTGCTACAAGAAGAATATAAAGAAATTGTGAAACAATGCCAAGTTAGTGTTTTTAAGGTTGAAGGATTGATCAAAATATATTGAATTGTGATTGTTTGAAGATCCCCTCCCCACTTTGCATGAAGTGGTATCAAAGCATAGGTTTTGATCATTTCACAGAAGAAAGGTTGAAGTTTGAATAAAGAAAAGTTACAAATTGAAGGATAAGATTCCTCCTAAAGGTAGTGTAGTCATGGCTAGAGAGATAAGGATGATGAAAGAGTCTCCAAAAGAAGTTTTGGCTAGACTTGGAATATTAGAAACAATCCAAAGAAATGGAAAGGCCACTGAAGAGGAGAGTGAATGAGAGGAAGAGGAAAATGGTGTGAATGAAAACCCTCTAAGAGGAGTCCAAGGTGATGATGACTTGGACCCTGATTAAAGAAGGATGGTTAAAATATCGAAGGCTATCATAGGAAATGCTTTTGAGGTGGAAATAGATTTTCCAATGTATGGTGGAAAGTTAGATGTTGTAGAAGTGTTGGACTGGATAAATGCACTAGACAACTACTTTGATTACAAGGAGGTTGTAGAAGAACAAAAGGTAAATTTTGCAAAGACTAAGTTGAAAGGCCCTACCCTAGCATGGTGGAACTATATGAAAAAGGACAGAGTAAATAAGGGAAAGTAAAATATAATCTCATGGGATATAATAGTAGCTAAGGTGAAGGGATAGTTTCTACCTCCAGATTATGAAATTCATACATTTAGGAAGTTGTAGAGTCTAAAACAAAAAGAATTGGATGTCATGGAATACACTGATGAGTTCCATAAGTTAAGAATTAGAGTAGGGAATTTTGAGGATGAAAGAGAAAAGGTAGCAAGGTATCTAAATGGTGGGTATGTGCGGGATCATCATGGAAAAAATAGGCCCAGCTTAAGTGGTAAAAAATTCAGAAAATTTAGAGTTAGGAAACTTGACATAAAAATTTGAATAAGTTATCTATATTATTTCAAGAATATGTAAGAATAGACTCTATAGAAAATTGAATTTAGTTTGTAAACTATTAGGTTTATTTAAAAAAGAAAAAATCTATTTGGTGAAAATTTGAAATTTCAATGCAGAGTACTTAAATTTCAAGGAAAAATAAGTAGGTGTCTGTCTAACCACCCTAACCACAGTAAAATGGTAATATTTTTTTATAAGATTTTAGATATAAGTAGAGGACTCGTGCAGATGTGATGCATATTTTTTTGTAATTTTTTTTCAAGTAAATAATTAATTATGAATTTTTTATTACAACTTTTTAAAATATAAAAAACTTGTATGTCTGACCACCTTAACTTGGTCACAACTTCATATAATTAAATTTTTCTTTTTTTAATCCTATAGTATGTGAAGCATAGAATGCGATATTGTTAAAAAGCTATAGATGTTTTTCAATTAGCCTATCAATCAGGACTTTAGTTGTAATTCAATTAGAAAATAAATAATAATTATTTATTAACTTCAAAGTAAAGCATAATTTATATTGGTGGAAAGATGAGAAACTCCTTTAAAAACCCTTTTCATTTCATCAATTTTAGGTAAAAAAAAGAAGTCATCAACCACATACCCTAGAAATACCCATCATATTGCCACTTTTTGGCCCATCATCATCCTGCACATACCTGGCCTAAGGTACAATATTTAAGATGAAATCAACCTCACTACACCTAGGATAGTTGATTATTTTCAGTTGGATTTCAAGGTAGAGGAAAGGATAAAAGAAGGAAAGAAAGATAGGGAAGAGGTAGAGGCATCACTAATAGAGGAAAGAGGTTCAAGGTAGTCCTATGAAGATCAAGAAGATGCAAGTAAGAGCAAAGACCAAGTGCCTGATCAAAGAGGTGGATTTAGAGGTAGTGGATCAAATTTAGAGGAAAATTTGGTGGACAAGGTAGAGGTTCAAACACATTTTTAGGGTGATGCTATAATTGCAATTAGTTTTTCCATCAAGCATGGAAGTTTCTAGATAAACAAGCTTCTACTTCAACTGGTGGTGATAAAAGAGTTCAGTTGGTGCAAGAGGAAGATTGTGAGAGTGTTAACTCTCCTAATAAACTTGTTGCTCCATAAGTTGGAGAATAATTAATGGTTAGAAGAATACTCATCAAAAAATCCAAGCAGAAGGAGCTCTCACAAAGAAGAACACTCTTCAAGATAACTTGCAAATGCATGGGAAAGGTATGTAAAGTTGTAATAGATTCAGGAAGCACACATAACATGGTTTTTATTAAATTGGTTGATAAACATAAGTTATAAAAGATACCAAATGATACACCTTATAAGGTTTCTTGGTTGAATGAGATTCAATCTGTTTTGGTGAATGAGAAAGCTTGGGTTGAGTTTAATATAGGTGGATATAAAAATAAGATTCTATGTGACGTGTTTCCTATGGATGTGTGCCACTTGCTATTAGGGAGACCATGGTAGTTTGATAGAAATTCAATATATAATGGTAGGAACAATACTTATGAGATTAAGAAAGATGGAATTTCTTTTACATTGACTGCATTGATAGAAAATGATAAGGGACAAGCTAAGGTAGCTAAAGTGATAATGTTAGAAAGAAAGGAATTCATCAAAGTAGAGAAAGGAGAAAATATGACACGTTTAGCCACTATCAAGCACCTAGAGATGCTAAAACATCATATTTGAAGGATGATTCAATTGTGGAGGGAAAATAATTCATAAAAGTAGAAAAAGAAGACAAAACCTTGCAGCCATTTCAAAGCATGGGAATGTTGAAACAATAGGTATGAAGTATGATTTTCCTTTGGAAGGAAAGAATATGGAGGTTGCATCCACTTCAAGACTTGAAGGTACCAAGACAATAGTGGTGAAGAATGCTCTGATTTTGAAGGGAACTAATATTGAGAAGGTCAAGGATGAATTGATTGTGGAGACTCAAGAGTGGGTTAAAAAGCATGCTGAGATGGTATTGGGAAAAGTGTCTAGTTCATTGTTTGTCAAAGAAGATAGTGATCATTCAAAGGTTGGTAAATCTGAGGTTGGTAAACTTGCAGTTGGTGATTTCATATTAGAGGTTTGTAAACTTAATAAATCAATAGACATTGGAGGAGATCAATAGATGGAAAAGTTGAGCAAAAAAGGTAAGGATATTATGGGTGAGTTCCAAGAAAATGTGGACAAATTTTAGCATACAAAGAGTGAAGATGAAGACAATTCAATTCAAGAATGACAGAGGTATACTTGCAGGTATAAAAGTAGGCTTGCCATAAGTTCCAGATGAAGGAAAAGTCAAAGAATACCCATCAAGTAGGTTGTAGAAGTTGGAGCCATTTCTAGATGCCAAAGCATTGAGAAATGCAAAGACTACTACTACTTTCTAGTATTTGATCCAATGGAAAGGGTTGCTAGATGGCAAGGAACTTGGATATTAAAGAAATTGTGTGGTTAATCATAATTTTTTGTGATAGTATGTTACTCAAGGGGCTTGAGTCAAATTTTTTTCGAGTGGATAGTGCAGGGGCACCTTGTGAAATTATGCAATTTTGGTTTAAATTTGAGTCTTTGGTTTTTTTGAGTCATCTTTTGGGTGTAATAAGGTGCATTGAGACTATTTCCTAATTTTTTTAGTTGATTGAGTCACTTTGGGTCAATTTTGAGTCTTGTTAAATTTTGTAAAAAAGTTGAAAATTTATTATGCAACATTTGCATTTTTCTGGTGCTTTTGTGGAAGTTCAAGTGTGAAGTTCAGTTTGTTTGGTGGGAAAGTAGTTGAAATTGATTAGTTATGATATTTAATTCCTTAAAAATCCTTAACGAATGTTGTGGGAGAGGTTGGCTAATGTAACTCTGAATTTTGAATAGTGAAAAAATTGATTTCATGTGTTTTAATAGATTTGCTCTAGCATAATAGGGTATGTGCAGGATCATGATGGGCCAAAAAGTGGCAATATGATGGGTATGTGGCTAATGACTATTTTCTTACCATAAATTTATAAAATAAAAATGGTTTTTAAAGGAGTTTCTCAACTTTCCATTGATATAAATTATTCTTTACTTTGAATTTAATAAGTAATTATTATTCATTTTCTATTGAAATTATGACTAAAGCCCTAATTGATAGGCTGATTGAAAAAATCTATAACTTTCAAACAGTATCACATTTTTTGAATCCAAAACATGCATCACATTCTATGCTTCACATACTATAGGATTAAAAAAAGAAAAAATGAATTTCATGAAGTTTTAACCAAATTAAGGTGGTCGACATACACATTTTATATTTTTTAAAAAGTTGTAATAAAAATTCATAATTAATTATTTAATTGGAAAAAATTACAAAAATTATGCATCACATCGGGGCATGAGTCCTCTATTTATATCTAAAATATTATAAAAAAATATTATCATTTTATTGTGGTTAGGGTGGTCAGACAGACACCTACTTCATATTTTTTCCCTAAAATTTAAGTACCACTACATTGAAATTTCAAATTTTCACCAAATAGATTTTGTTAAAAAAAAAACAAACCTAGTAGTTTAGAAACTACATTCAATTTCCTATAGATTCTATTGTTATATATTTTTGAAATAATATAGATAACTTATTCAAATTTTTACTTCAAGTTGCCTAACTCTGATTTTTCTAAATTTTTTGCCACTTAAGGGCTTGTGTTTTCCATGATGATCCTGCACATACCCACTATACACCCTAGTATATCCTCTGGCTGGAATTTTATGCATTGGAGTCTTTGAGGGAATGTATTAGATTCACTTTGGTTTTTATTTAATAAGTTTTCATAAGGTTTATGGATTTTACATTAGAATTTCCAAAAGCTATTTTGAAACACTAAACTTGAGGGTTTGATAGAGTAAAATGGGATCATAAGCTATTCCACCTATTGAAACATATTCTAACTTGGTGGAATGGCATAATTAGCTGTAGGTTTTGTGTTTAGGTGTTTAGTAGGTTAAGGGAAGGCAATTTGATGAAATTTGAATGATCCCTTCATTGCAAACCTTCATGATTTTGGTGTAAAAGGATGCATTGGAGTAGGGTTTTGTAGAAAGAATTATTGGAGCCCATTCTAGTTGATGAAATAAGCCTGTTCAGACCTAATGTGATGTTTCTAGGGTCTTGGTAAGGTGAAATAAGGTGTGGATTTTGTTGATTCAATAAACCCTCCTGTTAACAAGTTTAAATAGGCCTAGGTAGGGATTTAGGGTTTGGTGAATTTGGGGAAGTTATAGATGATAAATATTTGATTTGGACCTTAGGAAACTTTTTTAAGGTCTTGAAATAGATATTTGTGATTGGGAGAGAGATTACATAGTAGTTGCTTTAGAAAATAGGGCTAATTCAGCCTAACTTTAGTGTAGTAGTCAATTTTAGGAGAAGGTGTTCTAAAACAACCCTATCTTAAAATTGGATATGTAAAAGTAGAGGATAAAGGGTATTTTAAATGATAGTTCTTTTGTGGGTTCAAAGTTGTTATTGCAAGATATGAAGAAAATTCACTATATGATGTGTTATAAGAAGAATATGAAGAAATTGTGAAACAACGCCAAGTTAGTGTTTTCAAGGTTGAAGGATTAATCAAAATAGTTTGAATAGTGATATTTTGAAGATCTCCATACTCTTCATCATTTAGATACTTGAAGGGAACATCAATTTTTTTCCTATGCAATGCTAGGGATATTGATTTCTCCTTGTGTGTAGATATAGATGCAGATTGGGTAGGTTGTGTAGATGACAAAAGAAGTACAAGTGAAGATGCTTAATTTATTGGAAGTAGGTTGGTTTCTTGGTTGAGTAAGAAGTAGGAAATTCAATGTCATTGTTTATTGTAGAGGCAAGATATATTGTAGTAGCATCATGTTGTGCACATCTTATGAATGAAGTAGACATTAAAGGATATTAGAGTGTCATTTCATGAACCTATTTCTATCTAGTGTGATAATAAGAGTTCTATCAATATTTCTAAAATATCAGTAACACATTCAAGGACAAAGCACATCTCTATTTGGTATCACTTTCTAAGAGATAAAGTAAAAGAGAATGAGATGAACTTGGAGTATGTGCCTACAAAGGATCAAGTTTTAAAAAAACTCACATAGGCTCTTCCAAAAGATACATTTGAGTACATCTTTGGGAAAAATTAGGTGATATTACCCCTCCTCTTAATTGGATGCATAAGGTTGTGCATATTTCTAAGAGAGTATTTGAAGATACATTCTTGGTCCTGGACTAGTTAATGATACCTCTCAGGGGGAGCAAGTAGAGGTGTGCTTTAATTTGTCCAATCAAGGAGTAAATGGAGAGAGAAAAAGTAGTAGAGAGAAAGTAGTATG
The DNA here is from genome assembly GCA_007258455.2 of Sequoia sempervirens. Classification (NCBI taxonomy): domain Eukaryota; kingdom Viridiplantae; phylum Streptophyta; class Pinopsida; order Cupressales; family Cupressaceae; genus Sequoia; species Sequoia sempervirens. The sequence goes on from VDFB02193867.1 coordinate 117,770,743, forward strand.
CTGGTGTTTCCTAAAGTGAAGCTTTCATATGATGTCAAAGGGAGAGGCTATTTCCATTTTCCATTGATCTGTCAAAGAGGGAGAGAGATTGAAGTCTAAAAAACTCTGCAAGTAAGTGAGAAAGAAATGAAGGAAATTGAAGAGAGAATGATGTTAGAGAAATTTGTAGAAGTGTAAGGAATATCCCAATTAGGGTGAGATACTAATGTAAGGAGGAGAGATGTCTGAGTTTCAAATTTGTAGTGTTTCTTTTATTGTTGATGGTTTTTCAAAACAAGTGGTGTCATCAATGACAAAGGGGGAGATTGTTGATATTTGTTGGTGTTGTCATTAGTGTTGTCATTTATGTCAACCTCCAGTATGGTTAGGGAGATTATTAAGAGATTGTTACACTATGTTGGCATTAGTTTTGTGATTTGATGTCAACCTATAGTATGGTCATGTTGAGAAGTGTTTGTAGTATTGAGAAGGTGTTGCAGATGTTATAGATATGTTGAGTAGGTGTTTGTGCTATTGTTGATGTAGTTGGTTCACTTGGTTTCCAAGAGATTTTGAGAAAATTTGAATAAAAGTGTTTGTAGTGTGACATAGGTGTGTTCAATGTTGTGCTCCATATTTCTCCATTTTGAATATATTCATGTGTTTTTTGAATATGATGATTAGAGGTGTTAAGAGGTTCTATATCTTGAGTTTCATGTTTTGGATCGTGTGGTAGTGGAAGTTGTGTTTGAGAGTGTGTTGCCTATGAAGAAGGTTGTTTAGGAAAAATGAGATTGATCTGTGTTTATCAACATTGAGGTTTCTTTTCTTGTGGATTTGGAAACATTCTGAGAATATTTGTATCTACCTTTCCCTAGTGTAACTAGTGTTTAGCTACTTCATAAGCTTGGATTTATAAGTTGTGTTATGTGGTAGTATGTCTGGTTGCATAGAGTTAATGCATTCTTCAATTTTAGGTGGTTGTAGTAGTATTGCTAAATGATTTGATGATGTTGGAATATTCTTAGATGTTCTGGAATGTTTCTATGTGTTATGCGTGGTATTCCTTAACCTAGAAATATGTGTAGGTAGTTGATTCTTAATGTTAGTGTAGGTTTGGCTGACTTGGCATGCTAGCACTAACTATAAAGGTTGTTTATTTTTTTTGGAAGTGTGGGAAACCATGTCAATGTACATTTGGGTCCTATTTAACCTGCGGTATGGTTTGACTTCACTTCTTTCCATCAGAATTTTTTTTAGTGTTGACCTATTAAGTGGTTACACATTTGAGGTGCATACATTTCATTGAGGCCAAAATGGAGAAAGTTTTTGATGTTCTAGAGGATATAAAAGAAATCTTAATTGGTCAAGAAGTGTGTGATGTTTGGTGTGGTAAAAAATGATACGAATGTGATCAAGTATGGTAATTTGAGTGTGATCTTAAACACCTAAGGCTACGAGATGCAGTGGGTAGAATGTTTCTAAATTTTAGTGTGCATGAAGTTGTTGGAGGTAGTGAGCTAAAGGTTGCAGATGGTGGAGAGTTGAAGTGGTGGATTAGTGTTTTCAATGTATATCTAGTACTTTCTTGTGTATGGTGTTGAATATGTTTATGTTTGATATGTTTACATTATGCTAATGTTAATAACGGTTTAAGGATTAATGAGGGTTTGTCTATTTTAATGTAAAATTGATTCATGTTCCCCCTCTTAGTTTTCCTATGTGTCTAACAATAACTAAAACTCAAAAATACATGAAGGCATACTTCTTAAGGCTACAAACACTTGATGGAACTTAATGAAGGCTCAAACATAAATTTATCCAAACTTTTGTTTCACTAATCTTTCTCTCTACTTATTCATGTTGGGGATTTCCACCAAACCTAGGAGAACTAACTACAAATAACACCTTCAAAAATATGAAAGAAGCTCAAGGCTCTTTCACCCAAAAAAAGTGAATTGAGATCTAATTTTACATATTGTACAATGTGCTCTTATAAAGGAAAGAAAAATAGGTATCGTGTAAATAACCACCTAGTAGGGGAAGAAACTAATAGAAATAATTTATGCTAAGTTAAAACATAAATACTCTAACACCCCCCCTTAAGTGCAGCTTAGGGAAAATGCAAATGAAAATATGAAGATGTAGTATGGGTCCCGACTACAAAACCATGTTAGGTACCCATTTACAATGAAAAAAATAAATCTTTTTCAATCAAAGAAAAGGAGAAAAACCCTGTGGAAAAAAAAACTTCTCCAAAAGAGAGAAAAGTAAAACAAAAACTAATGCATGGATGGAGGACTCAATCACACACCCCAAGGACTACATACATCATGTATATAAATTCAATGAACCCCCATAAGAGGGAAAGAGAGAGACTATATAGGCCCCCCACAATGTGTAATCACATGCAAATATGGTAAGTGCCTGAAGACAAAACATAATCCAATGTCGATAAACAACTTGTCTCCCTTTCAAAAGAAACAAAACCAAATAAAAATGTAGGAAAGCTTCCCATTCCAAATAGGAATTTAAAGAAGAAATCATGAACATGTATGATGATTTCTTTGAAATCTACTCATGTGTCACCAAGGCCTTGGAAGATGATGCCATGAACCAATCAAGAACATGCCTAATCACAATAGGAGTTGACAAAAAATGTACCACTAGAAACTAATTCTAAACATTCTCCAAAGATAGATATAGGGTGACAATAGTTGTATCACAACTATCATTAAATAGAAGGGATATGCCCTCAAGTGTGTCTTCGAAAGAAGAAATGTGAGATTCCATGAATAATGAACCAACGTCTGACAAATAAGAATCCCAATTAGGAAGACAATGAGATACTAGTTGTGATGAATCACTAGACATGCTCAATGAATTATCAATACAAAATGAATGACCATGCAAAATAGGAATGATATGAGCCTAATCAATGGCTCTAGACAATGAATCACTAAAGGTGAAGGTACATCAACTATCTCTAATGGAGAAGAAGTAGCATCCTCATCATCCTCATCATCCTCATCTAAAGATTCAAGGTATTCCAAAACTTCAAACTCCTCCATTGTAGTATGATCATAGGGTATCCTACTTGAAAAATGAAGATGTAGAAGACAATCTAAAACATGATCATCTAGGAACAGTTGAGTATTAGGATCTCCATGTATTTCCCAAATTTTCATCCAAAGAATATAAGGACAGTCAAAATGATTAATAACATTTAACGTGGCATCATCAATATGCATTGTAACAACTCCTAGGACATGATCTCTTTTGCAATTCCACACAAATTTCTTACTATCTGTACCACGAAGGGGAACAAGATTATATAGATGTGGCAACAAATGAAGCCATCTAAGATGTTTTATGATACTATCTCTCCATTTTTTATAGTTTCCCCTTTCCAACATAATCACAGTAGGATGAAATGAAAACCCCATAATCAACTATGAAAAAACTCCAAAAAAACAAAGAGATTAGCCTTCAACAACAATTTGAAACTCCCAAACTCTACAAATGAAGGTTTCCCAAAATACTTCAAGATACAATAATGCAAAAAGGGGTTGAGAATCAAGCAACTCCAAAGAGGACAACAACTCCAATATTGAACTTGAACGAATTAAAAGCATCACCAAACAGCAAAATATGAGAGAAATTCCTCAACCACTATAAAGGTGATGAAAATACCTTTCCGTTGATATGTGGTTTGCAAAAATTGGCCTCCATTTGCAAAAGATATACAAAAATAAAAAATGCCTATAGAGGCACTTTTGAAATCTTCTAGAGCTCTAAGTCACACCGTATAACCACACCATATGACCAAGGGATAAAAATGAGCCTCTCAGACCAAGTGGACTCCAAAACACCAAGTCAGATAGGCAATCGGGTCTTGCCAAGTCACGCAACCAAGTAGCCAATCACCAAAAAAACTCTAAAGAGCAAGATAACCTCCTGTGATACTTTCTCACACTATTGAAAGACACTATAATGCTATATGAAGGGAAAAAAACTACTCCACACCATTAATGTGGGATAATGCTTCCCACAGATACCTTAGAAAAGAACTTGGGCCCACACACTCTTTGGCTGCCCAACAACTTGAACCCTAAATATTAGGGAAAACTTTATAAAATATAAAGTTTGAAAAAATTTATTGCACCTCCAACAACCAATCAAATGCATCAAAAAACAAGGGAGCCTGTAGATGAAAAGATGCTTCAAAAAATCGTGACCACCACATAGATGCCTTTGTCTCGGCCTAACTGGTGAAGGCTGCACCCAAAATAGGAAAATGAAGCACCCCTTATAGGCTTCACACACCAGAATTATCGGTAAGCAATGGAAATGCCACTCCCTCAAGGATATTCATAAGCCCTTCCATAGAGAAATCGCCCCCTCTAAGTCAAATAAAATGACTACCATCTCTCTTAGAAACACCGGCCGCCTCTAGAAAACAAGAATTGCGCCCAGCAATAAAAAATTGTGGCCTCTTGAATTCGAATGCTCTTTCAATCACTTCAGTCAACAATAAGAAAATAACAAATTAATGGGAAATGAGGCCATTTTGAAATTTTAAAAATTGCAAATGTCGAATAAAAATGATCTCAAAGCTGATGAAAAATCTTAATGGCAGAAGGAGGGCAGAGTGGTATGCTCTGATAACATTTGGGGATTTCCACCAAACCCAGGAGCACCAACTACAAACAACACCTTCACAGATATGAGAGAAACTCAGGGCTCTTTCACCAGAAAAAAATAGATTGAGAACTGATTTTACATATTGTACAATATGTCTTATAAAAGCAAGAAAAATAGGTATTGAGTAAACAACCACCCAACACGGGAAGAAACAAATCAAAATAATTTATCCCAAGTTAAAACTTAAATACTCTAATAATTCAAATTCACCATATTCTCCTCACACTCATGAATCATGAAAATGACAAACAAAATGCTTAGTTCTCTTCAAAATTGAGAATAATATATAAATTTTGACCTTTTCATCTCTAATTGTGAAGGTGCCCCTCATGTCATGTACATGTGGATACTAATTAACCAAAACATTGAACAAAATTAACATTAATGATTAACTAACCTTACTAAATATTCAAAAAAATTGTTTTAGTTATCTAAGTTGCATACATCATTCCTAGAATATTTCAATTTGTTTAATCTCAAAATGTATAGCTCCCTAGTTATATGCATTTGACTTAAGCCTTGAAGAATTTCAAAATATCGTATCTACTACTTTTACAATATGAGTAATCAAGAATATGTAAATTTCATACCTTTTGATTTGACTAGTGTCTTAGAAAATTTAGATTAGTTCTACTCTAGAGCATATGCTCTTATCATTCTTGGGTAGACGAATAACTAGAAAATAATAAGAAATCTATATAGTTGTTTTCTCAATGTCTCTCTTCTTAATTTTTTAAAAATTATTCTTTTATTTAGTATTTATAAATTTGTTGACACCTTTTCTTTTAAGTAGGTGATTACAAAATGTTAACTAATCATAGGCACGTATATTACAAGGCTTCTTCAACTAAGCTTCCATGATTTAGGGGTGATAAGATATAACCTAACTTATTAAAAGATGTCAATATATTTGAACTTGAGTACACATTATTAGAATCTGGTAAGAAAGCATATACATACATTGGAAGTCTTGTTTTAGTTAAGAACACCATGACCAAGGGGTTCATTTACTAAATAAGAATCAAACTTGACCCTCAACATACCTTGAAAATTTTGTATCTTAATAGCTAACATGACACACCGTCATCCTTATCTATTGAATTACAACCCTTTTAGTGGAATGATATATTAATTTTATATTATACTATTTTAAGAAAAAAGATTAACTAACATTTAAAGAACGATGTTAAATAAATAAATATTATTAAAAACTTTACCTTGCAATGAAATATTACGACCGTCAAAAGATATCCTGAGAAGTGAATAGTGCAGTCCACCGTCCGGAATATTTATTATGTTTTACTTAAAACCCTTTAGCAGATGATTTATCACTTTATTTTCAAGATACATACATGATTGACCAAATCTATTTCTTGTTCTTTGAGAAAAAAATCCATTCGTTCTTTTGGTTTGACGTCGAATGATAGATAAACTTTGTGGAAACCGAATGCAAACGATTATGATATATACCTACATAATATTTTTAGAGTCATAGAAAACTGTTTAAAGGGTTTATGTCAAACGTTTAAAATTATGAGAAAGAGAAAAAATATTAAAATACGTTTGGCGTCCAATTTCATCTATACAATTGGAAAACAATTAACTCTAAAACCACGTTGATGTACGGAGAGTGTTATGTAGATGGGCAATTGTTTTAAATCCCTACACGTTTAAACGATCTTATATATCGTGAAACACGTGAACATGCCTCCGACAGAAGTCTAATGGTAGCCTTCTTCGCCATGGCAAGTTATTTATAAAGCAGTTACGACTGAAGCAAACCAATTATCTCCATTGTTCATCAAACCCGCAGAAGAGTGATTTGTGGGAGTGAGCAAGTAAAATGGATTCAATATTGGGCAACAAGAAGTTCCCCGACAGTGAAAAATCCATTGATGTTTATGAAATTAATGGCGAAGCGGTACTGCAGAAGGTGGCTCTTCTCAACTTTACGGATTACTCTGCAACACTGGCTGATGAGGCTTCTGAATTGATGGGGAAAGAAGTCTCTCTCAGCTTGTGAGCAACGATCAAATCGATCCCGGTATTGTATGATGGCGTACTGCTTGTTTGGTGTACACGCTGGGGCTTTGTAGTCTCTGCCTGCTGGTTGATTCGTTGTCAGAAGAATTTACGCAGTCTGGCCTGGGCTTATAGACATCACATATTTTGTGCATGGTTTTGTGTAGGAAGCATCCACGACTACGGCAGTGAGATTGTGTGATGTTTTCTTGAGAATAGGTGATTGTTGAGTGCAACATTCACAATACGTAGAAGTGGTCACGAAGACAAAGGACATGTTTTAAAAAAACGGCATGCCTGAGATAGATTTGTGGAGGCCATGAGTTTGTGCAAGGGGATAGAAGGTCCTATATTGATTCGATGGGAAGTTCAATCCCTGCACTATTATTATGTTTCCCTAGACATATATTAGAAAGAAAAGAGATAATTTTATTTGTAAATACTTCTTTAGGGCAGAGAAGAAGCAGCGTCGATAGGTACAATTGGTTATGATAAAGGTGAGAATTTTCGATTTTACATTGCGGTTTGCTTTCTTTTTACGCTTGATTGATTGGCCAAATGTAGAATATTTATATCAATTCAAATTGCATAGGTAAGTTGGTGAAATTTGTGGAATTTTCAAGTATACCTTTTAGTGTTTTAATGATTTTATATGTGAAGTGATAAGTATAATCTGAAGTGTACCTTTGTGTACTGGTATGTTGGTGAGGATATGGAAGAAGAAGAGTTATCTAGAGGTCAAGAGGATGAGGACCCACCAATCATTCCTTTTCAATATATGAGGATTCATAAATGGTTACATAGTCATCTAAATGTGTCTTTTATTAGTGGTAACTTGGAGGTAAGTTGCTTTGCAAGAGAAGGGGTAACTCAAATTAATATGTTTACTATTGGATCTTGGGAAAGTGCACTCCAAAACATTAAAATAATTGTTAAGTATCTTGTAGATGAGTTTATCAATGGATCTTCAAATAATTATGCTTGGACTTTTGGGGCCATCATTGCTATGCCTGATGAGGTCTCCAAAGATTTGTCTAAGATATTAAATGGATAAAGTGTAACAAGATCATATCGAAGGTTGGTGGCATCGAAGGATGAAAGAATTTCCATCATCTCAAGTCAACTTCTCACTTTGAGATGACGCTTTGCTTGGGAAGCTTTTTTGGCTTTAATTTTTTGCTTTTCCTTGTTGTGGTCAACATATTTATAGAATAAATATATTGTAAAGTTTGGTTTTTGGAGATAGGTAATGGGTTTGGTGTAGAGCTCAATATGGATGGCTGTCCAATGAGCTTACGAGGCTATGATCAAGAATTATAACCTTCCAGGGGTCATCAAAAAACTTGATGGGGCCATGTGTTCGGAGAGCTTAGTATGAATTTTTGTCAAATAATTCAGGATTTTGTGATTTGAGAGTTCATGGGAGGAAGAACTCAGGAATTCAGCTAGGGGCTACACATTTTCGAGGGTCATGAGGCCGCTTGATAGAGTTCCACCTAATTCAGGATTTGTTTCTTCAAGGAAGATCTTCACAAATATGTATATATATTTTGTAATTAGCATTTTTTGTTATGTAAGCCTTAAGGGGGGTCACTTGTCAAAGTGAATAAGATCTTTTAGGGGTTACATTTGTACGAATAATGTAATAATGAAGTAAATGTTGACGTATTACATTATAACTATTGGTATTTAATTACTCAACCACCTCTATTCAACCAATTCCATTATACCACTCTATAAATGAAAATGTAATCATCAAATAATAAAATCAATGTTTATACAAGTGAGCCTTTGTATTTTGCAACAAACATTTCATACTAGCTCCTAGTGAAATTTATGAAATGGGTAAAGCACAAAATATTGTAGTATTTCTTTCACAAGATGAAAAAAAATTATTACATGTATTGGACTTTCCATGATGGAATAATATGCTACTTTAAGCATTTCTATATCATTTCAAAACTACCTATATTTATCTAGAATTTTAAACCTTTTTCCCAAATACTAGAATGGATTATAAGGAAACTCATATATGTACAAATCTACATTTCTAGTACAATATATGTAGTGTGTATAAATTGATTTTTCTATAATAAGGGACTACACATGACTATAGTAACATAGATAGCCAATATTATAATCATGACTAACCCTCATACCACAACAATATGATAAATAAAATATTACAACACTACTTTTATTATGTGATAGAAATTTTTCAAAACTTGAAATAATTCAATTTTCATTTGGATAATGGGAGATCATCTCTCAACCTTAGGATTAGTAAACCAATCCATCCCCAAGCTTGGGGAAATTAGCATGGTAACCTATTTCATAATTTATAAAACATCCACAAATAGTAAAACATATTTTTTATAGTCATAGCAGACACTATACATCCACTGGTCCAAACATAGGTTACACATCACAATAGTTTCCTAGTGAAATCCACATTAGGGGAAGTTTGGATTGCATTACATGGGAAGTATACATAATTATTCAAATCAACTAATCATAAAACATCACAAAAACCTTATATTTCTTTCCATTTCACAACACAATCTTATAATATCATAGCCACATTCAAATATGGGTATTCATACCACATTTATCCAACTCCATACACAAGCATAAGTTTCAAGCCATGTAAAATTATGGGTATGCATACCCTTTCAATATCCCTCAAGAGTTTCCTACAACTCTACCTTGAAATAAGGGATGCACTCATCCATTAGGGGAGCCTACCTCTATATGAAAAAACCAATCCATTATCATAATATAAATAATGAACATCACTTCATAAATGATAAAGATATAAATCATTTAACATGCATTAAAGAAACTTTTCACATAACTACAACTCAAAATACATGAAGGCCTACCTCCTAAGGATACAAACACTTGAATTAAATTGGTGAAGACTCAAACATAAATTTCTCCAAGCATCGCTTTCACCACTAATCTGTATCTCTACTTATTCAAATCCACCATATTCTTCCCATACTCATCAATCATGAAAGTGACAAAAAATATACCTAGTTCTCTTCAAGTTTAGAGTAATATTAAAAAAATGATATTTTCATCTCTAATTGGCAAGCTACCACTTGTCACCTTCACAATTAATTTTTTACATAAACCTAATAAATTTTCTCACATATGTGTGATAGATCCCCATGAGACCACTCTTTCTTCATGATTGTCTCTCAAATGTATGAGTAAGGAAGTGAGAGGGATTCCTACAAATTAAACTTGAGAAAAATATTATATTAAGTTTGACACTTGAGATGAAATAGGGTTAGAATTGACTCATTCAAACACCGAATGAACATAACATTACATCTCACAATAATGAAAAAAATCTTTCACATTATAAAAAAATTCACATTACAACATAATTTATATACAAAAAATACCCTAGTTCCTCCAAATAAACTAGGTTAACTCAACTAGTTATACACATTAGGGTTACCACATGATCTCCTCGATTCCATTAGCCATGGACATCTTGCACTCTAAATTTAAAATGTTAATTTATCATAAGGAAATTCATAGACAAAGCAACAAGAAATTAATATAATATGTTCACATATGACATTTCATAACTAAATATCTCTATTGTATAATTTTATGCTAATACTTAATTTTCCATAGAAATAACATTTCTAGTATACAACATCATAAATTCACAACATGTGAAATGCATCATAATGTTCAAGTCATAGAATTAAAGCATACACTAAAATAGTAATGTGACACATTCATCTAATTAAATTTTAACCATTGATATAACATTGTTGTAGTATGATTAAAATGAACCCATGCTTAAAACACATACATGAATAATAGAACCAAAGTAATATCAACATTATGTCCATAGTGTAATAATAGAACATAAAATATCTCATGATAATAAAATATTTCAAAAAAAAGTAATACATATCTATCATTGTAAGATAGGTCGCATAGTTTTCTACTCATGTCATGTACATGTGAGAACTAATTAGCCACAACATTGAAAATAATTAGTAGTAATGATTAACCTAACCTTGCTAGTTGCTAATATTAATCAGTAACCATAATTCCATCATAATTAAATATTTAGATATATTTTTTAATTATCTAAGCTATATACATCATCCCTAAAATATTTGAATTTGTTTAATCTCAGAATGTATAGCTCCCTAGTTATATGTATTTGACTAATATTATGCCTCAAAGATTTTTAAAATGTGGAATCTATTACTTTGACAATTGAGTATTCAAGAATATCAAAATTTTATAACTTTGGATTTGACTAGTGTTTTAGGAAATTTAGTTTACTTCTACTCTAGACCATATGTTTTTATCATTCTTGGGTAGAGGAATAACTAGAAAATAATAGTCCAAATCAATATAGTTCTTTTCCCAATGTCTCTCTAGTTAATTTTTTAAGAAACATTCTTTCATTTATTATTTTTAAATTTTTTGGCATCGTTTCTTTTAAGTAGATGATTACAACATGTTGAGTAAGCATACACACGTATATTACAAGCTTTTATCATCTAAGTTTCCATGATTTAGGGGCAATAATATATAACCTAACTTGTTAAAAGATTTGAATATATTTGAACTTAAGTACACATTATTAGAACATAGTAAGAAAGAATATACATACATTGGAAGTCTTGTTTTAGTTAAGACACCATGACCGAGGGGTTCATTTATTCAACATGCTAAGAATCAAACATAACCCTCACAATACCTTTAAAATGTTGTATCTTAGTAGCTAGTATGACACACAAACATCCTTATACATTGAATTGCAACCCTTTTAATAGAATTATATACTAGCAGTTGCATGCATAGGCATGCAACAATTAGCTGATAGGGGTCCACCGCAAATGGCTATTCAATGGGAAGCAAGGAAGAAACTTTGTTTTTGTAATGCAATGTGAAGTGTAAATATTGAGAAATATTTGCAATTGTTTGAATGAGTCAAAAAAGGGAAATCATGTTAATAATTTAATATGGAATAGCGCAAAGTTAGTTTATAGGAGGTGAATGAGGATAATATTTTTCGAGTATATTGTAATGAACAAAGATGTTCGAAAATAAATTTATATATTTATATGGATAATTTTATGGATAGAACAATTAAAGCAAAGTTATGTGTGCATTAAGAGATATGAATTTGACTTATGTTACTTGAAGATGTTATAAAGGACTTAAATTTTGTGAAGAAATTATTTTATATCTCTACATTTAATTGGAGCATTGCAGAACATTTTAAACCCCATGTTATAGTCCACTTCTTTACTGTTATTTAATAGGAAATGCATGGGAGATTAAGAACCATTTGCATAAAATAGAAAATTGTTTTTTGTGTTTTCACATCAATTATGTTCAGTTGCAAATTGGTTATGGAAATGTAAAATAAGATAGTAGGCCATCTTGATTATTTGCAATGTATCCATTAATTGCAATCTCAAGCAATTAATCATCAATAATTTTAATTACAATAATTCTTTTAAAATGATTTTAATTAATAATATTAGGAGAATAATTTTTTAATAAAATTTTTCTTAATAAATTAGATTTGGTAAATTAAATACAATTTAAATTTTCAAATAATTAGTTTTGTTAATAATAATAATTTCTCTCCAAAATTTAAGGTATGATATAATTTTATATGTTTTTTAGTTTAATATTTTCTAGGCCTAAATGCACATCTATATTTGATGTTTTTGTCTAAGTTAATCAATCCATTAATTAATTATTATTTAATTATCTTAAGATAATGCAATGCATTGAAAGACTAACAACTATTTACATAAAAGAGGAAATTGATCTTTGATATTTTAGTCCAGGTTAATCAATGAATTGATTGATTATTATTTAATTATCTTAAGATAACACAATGCATGGGACATTAAGAACCATTTGCATAGAATGGAAAATTGATCTTTTCATTTCCACATCAATATTTTTTAGTTGGAAATTGATTATGAAAATAATCTTAGGAGAATGTTTTTTTAATAAAATTTTCTTAATAAATTACATTCATAAAATTAAATACAATTTAAAATTTTAAATAATTAGTTTTGTTACAAATAATGATTTCTCTCCAAAATTTAAGGTATGATATAATTTAATATGCATTTTAGTTTAATATTTGGTAGGCCTATATGCACATCTATATTTGATTTTTTTGTCTAGGTTAATCAATCAATTTATTGATTATGATGTAATTATCGTAAGATAGATCTAGATACTAATACATGGAAAACTTCAAATTGAGGATTAAATAACATTTATTAAAAGCATGGAACACTAAAGAATTCTCATTTTTTAAAAAATTATTAGTAATCCTATTAATTACTATTATTAAATTAAAAATTTAATTAGTAATATTGAATAAAAAAAAATTCTTTGAAAAAGTTTGTCCATAAATTTAGGTATGGCATATTTATTGCAATGCTTGTGTGGTACTAGATAATTTATTACTTTCATGTTATTTGTTGTGATTATTTCTTATTTCAATATTAGTTATGATGGTCATCACTAATGATTTTTTCAAAAAAGAAAGATCTGTAATATATGAATACTTTTTATAAATAGTATTTACTCCATAATTTTGTAAATAAAAGTATTATTATCCATGTGTTTTATGGGTTAGTAGTAGTATAATGAAATCATCACAAGTAGAAAGGACTCAAAATTAGTCCTATTGGTGTTCCAAATCAACAATTCTAATGAATCCTAAATAATTAGCTAATTTCTTATACTTATACTCAAAGAGGGATTTAGCCAATTGGCAAGATTCGGTCAAAGACTGAGATATCCTACACTTTAGGCTCTATGAGACCTAGGAGGGTGTTCCTTTCAACATTTCATTTGACTATTTCAATGAATGACATAGAAAGTCATAGATTGGTTCTTATCAAGGGTAAATAATTTAATTCACCCAAAGTTTGGCTAATCTTCAAGCAAATAACAATTAATTCACCAAGAACAAGGAGAATATCTCATATACATGCCTCACAGTAAATGAATTTTAAGAAATTTTCATTCTAACCCTGAGTCCACAGCCTGATATACTACCATTATCATTCAAATGACAAATACCATAGCAAATAGACTAGTGTCTTCATCAATTGGGTGATGGAGTCATGCATCTTGCAATCAGTCATATATAAATTATTTAAATCTGATAATTCTAGAATATTTTCATGAGGCTTTACATTATATGAAAACTCATTGTACATAACACATCACTTCTTACCAAATCCTCTATAAAATCTCACAAATTCATGACCTCATTTAAGAATTTAATCGATTCTTTGAACCAAAGAAAAAATAAAGGCATGCATTCAAATGAAGCATTTGAAGATGAGCATAATATACTTGATATTATATTCAAAATTTGTAAGGGATGTACAAAAAAGAGCATATGAATTATGGATGAAATTTTTTTTGATATCAGCAAATTCTACTAAATTATTTAAGATTTTCATATGCATAGTTCAAAGACCAAGACAATTCAAACAATCTATTTTCTGGTATTCTTATAATTTCTACCCCTTTCACATATAAGACCTAAAGATTCAATAGATTAGAACCCCCTCCAAATGAGCCATGAATTCCCTTTTATAATGTAAGGGAGTGAACAAGCTTCCAACTTGAAATCCATATCACATTACAAAATTTTATTTCATTTCAAATTTCAACTACATTTCCAAAATTCCCCACATGTTGATTCTGCAGTAGCACATTGAAACAGGGAAACCACAATTGCAACAACCATCGAGGAGGGAAAAGTAAAGTGCCGCAAAAAAATTCCCTTAGCCGCCAGGCAATAAACACATCCGATGTTCACATTTCTATGAGAGCACACAGTCAACATCTAGCACCTCAAAAAACACTAGCCATGCACACAGAGAGAAAGCAACCTCCACAAAAATTATCAAACAACGCAAAATTTTCATTCTTGATGCAGGAGCAACCAATGGTGTAAGGGAAATCTTACATCACCCAAAAATATGCATTCCATTTATGTTTCCTTTGGTTAGCCTTTCGTAGATGTCTTCGCATTTCTAGCTACCCTTTTCGTCATAATGTAAATCACCACTTTGAGTTTTACTTTTCTATTTTTTCTAGTCAACTACTATTTTTAGCAGGTATTGGAATTTGAAGGTGTTTGGGGACAAAAATTATATGGGAGGATTCAAAATGGAAAAATAAGAAGATTCGTGAAAGAATCAAGCTAAGAGGATTCTCAGTTTGAAAGATATTGCAGTCGCAGTCTCCCAGAAATGCACTTGAAAACCTTCTAGATTAGGTTTGAGGCAATAAATGGCCCTGAAATGGCCTGAAAACATTCTAAAATTGGTGTAGCAGATTTCAAGCATGTTCTTGACTCCAAGACCTTTTTGACGGTTCAAACAGTTCAAAAAATGGAGTCCCAAATCAAAAGTTATGGCTCCCAGAAGTTGGTACACTTTCAAAATGTGCTAATTTTCAAATGATTTTTTAAATTTTGAATTTCAAATTGTAATTTGTGGTGCAAAACTGCCAAAATGGAGAAGGAGCTATTTATGGGGGGATTTTCTAATTTTTGTAGCTTTTTGGGAAAAAAGAGTTCGCATGTTGTGAAAGGGGATTCAATAGTGACTATAATTTTTAGTAGCTTGCATGATCCTCTGCATGTAAGAAGTAAATTTTATAAATAATTAAATTCTTCTCTGGTTTTATGCATAAATTTCTGTGTCTCAGGTTGCACCCTTGTCAAGTGGTATCAGAGCAGGTTTTCTTGAGCATGTGGATAGATCGTTGATTGTGAGGTAGTTCACACTAGGACCATGGTTGTGGGTTCAATATATTCAAGATGCCTCCAAGATTGATGCTTGGTAGGCGCGGTGGTTCCAGAGGTGGTAGAGGTGGAAGAAATGTTGGTGGAAGAGATCCATTGGCGGCTGAGGGTTTCAGAGCCCTCTAGATACAAATTGATGTGTTTCAAGAACAAATGAGAAGAGGGTTAAACCCAAGAAGGAGAGAAGAAAGCTAGGATGAAGAAGAGGTGGAAGATTCAGATGTAGAAGAGGAAGAAGAAGTGATTGATCAAGATCAAATGTGGCTAATTAGGGGGTATGTGCAGGATCATCATGGAAAAAGTAGGCTCTTAAGTGGCAAAAAATTTACAAAAATCAGAGTTAGACAAAGTCTTGACGTAAATTTTTTAATAAGTTATCTATATTATTTCAAAAATATGTAAGAATAAAATCTGTAGAAAATTGAATGTAGTTTCTAAACTACTAGGTTGATGTAAATATAAATAAAACCTATTTGGTGAAAATTTGAAATTTCAATGCAGTAGTACTTAAATTTCAAGGAAAAAATAAGTAGGTGTCTGTCTAACCACCCTAAGCATAATAAAATGGTAATACTTTTTTATAATATTTTAGATATAAGTAGACAACTTATGTCCCGATGTGATGCATATTTTATTGTAATTTTTTTCCAAGTAAATAATTAATTATAAAAAATTTACTACAACTTTTAAAAATAATAAAAACTTATACGTCTCACCACCTAACTTGGTCAAAACTTAATGAAATTCAAATTTATTTATTTTTAATCCATAGTATGTGAAGAATAGAATGTGACGCATGTTTTGGATTCAAAAAATGTGATAACATTTGAAAGTTATAGATTTTTTTCAATCAGCATATCAATTAGGACTTTAGTCATAATTCAAATAGAAAATGAATAATTATTATTTATTAAATTCAAAGTAAAGTATAATTTATATTGGTGGAAAGCTGAGAATCTCCTTTAAAAGCCCTTTTTTTCATCAATTTTTGGGTAAAAAAAAGTTGTCAGCCACATACCCTACACATACCCATCATATGATGCCACTTTTTGGCCTATCATGATCCTACACATACCGTAGGGTCATTTCGAAGACTAGAAAGAGACCCAAAATAGAAATCCCCAGTTATTTTGGAAGTCTGAACCCAAAAGAGTTGATCGACTAGATCAATGAGCTAGAGGAGTATTTCTAGTATGAAGAAGTAGAGGACCTAGATCACGTTAAGTTTGCAAAAATGAAGCTGAAGGGCCATGCAAATATTTGGTGGAAAGAGGTCTAATTGGAGAGAAATCAAAGAGAAAAAGGAAAGATCAATAGTTGGGATCATATGGTGGAGAAACTGAAGAAGCAGTTCATACCAGTGGACTATGAGTTAGATTTGTTGAAGAAATTGCAAGGGTTGAAGCAAGGGGGAAGATCTGTGAAATAATACACAAAATATTTTCACAAGATGATCATCAGAATAGGCCATGTAGAAGCCAACAAGGAGAAGGTAGCTAGTTATCTTAATGGGTTACGACTGAGTATTCAAGAGGATTTAAGCCTGGTTAGAATGACAACCATTGAGGATGCATACCAGTTCACTCTAAAAGTTGAAGAGAATCTAAACAAAAGATTTGATAACAAGCAAAAAGGACAAGGAGGCCAAAGTGGAAAAGGTGGTGGAAGATCTTCTGGAAGTCGAAATGAGGATGAGAATAAAAATGGAGATGTGGGTACCAGTCGAGGATAGAGGAGTGATAATTTTTACCATCCTCGTGATCAAAATAGTGGTGATCAAAGAGGTAGAGGATGAGGTAGATCTGGAGAAGGATTCTAAAGACATGGTTTCAGAGGTACTTGTTTTTAGTGTGGTCAAGAAGGGAATATAGGGCCTATGAATGCTCTCAACACCAAGGAAGGACAGATAGAGGGCCAAAAGGTCATGGAAGGGTTGCACATGCAAATGAGGAGGTTTAATCTGAGCATTTAGATGATTCTGAAAGGGGAGAAGCCCTAGTGGTGAGAAGAGCCCTGGTGACTGAAAAGAAGGAGCCAGAACAGAGGAAGAATATGTTTCGTACAAGGTGCAAATGTGAAGGAGAATGTTGTGATGTCATTATTGATAGTGGGAGCACCAATAATTTGGTGTCATAAAAGATGGTTTAAAAACTAAAGCTGAAGAGGGAAAGGCATCCACATCCGTAACAGATTGCCTCACCGTAGAAAGATCACAAAGTTCTGGTCAATGAGCAGTGCTTGGTGAAGTTCAAAATTGGGAGCTATCATGATGAGGTACTATGTGATTTCATCCCCATGGATGTATGTCACATGCTTTTGGGGAGGCTGTGGCAGTTCGAAAAGAGAGCTATACATGATGGCCATGCAAACACTTATTCCCTGACAAAGGATGGAGTCTTCCATAAGATGAAACCCCTGAAGGAGGCCAAAGAAAAGGTATGTAGTAGTTCTAGTGTTTGTTATGTTGATGGAAGGAAATTTTTAGAAGGAATGAAGCATGAGCGTATGTGTTATGAATTAATTCGTAGAAAGGATAAAGAGGATAGTGAGAATGTACCAGTAGATTTTTTGGGTTATGTGGTGAGTTTCAAGAGATTGTTTCTAATAATGTACCTGAGGGTTTACCACCATTGAGGAAGATCATTCATCAGATTGACTTGATCCCTGGAGCTAGTTTTCCAAATAAGGTAGCTCATAGAATGACTCCTGTAGAAAATGAGGAGTTGAACAGACAAGTTTAGGAGTTGTTGAGAAAGGGCTTGATTCAAGAGAGTCTGAGTCCATGTGCAGTATTTGTAGTACTAGCACTAAAGAAGGATGGGGAGTGGAGAATGTGCACAAAATTTTGAGCCATAAACAAGATAACAATCAAATACATATTTCCCCTACCAAGGATGGATGACTTGATGGTTTGTTTGAGTGGAACATAGTACTTCACAAAGATTTACCTGAAGAGTGGATATCACCAAATCCAAATTCTGGAGGGAGATGAATGGAAGACCACCTTCCAGACCAAAGAGGGCCTATATGAGTGGTTAGTCATGCCCTCTGGGCTAACCAATGCACCCAGCACATTCATGCAGCTCATGAATGAGGTATTGAAAGAGTTTCTAGGGAATTTTGTTATTATGTACTTAGATGATATTTTGATATTTAGTAAGTCCTTGGGTGAGCATTTGATGCATATTCGTAGATTCTTTGAAAAGTTGAGAGAGGAGAAATTGTTGATTAATCTAAAGAAGTGTAGTTTTGTGAAGGAGTTAGTGTACTTGGGGTTTGTTGTCTTGGCAGAAGGTCTCAAGATGGACCTAGAGAAGGTGAAGGCTATTCTGGAATGGCCTACCCCAAGAACTGCTACTGAGGTGAGATCTTTCCATGGTTTGGCTAGTTTTTATATAAAGTTCATTAGAAACTTCAGTAGTATTTATGCACCCTTGACTGAAACAATGAGAGGGCATAGAAAAGAGTTCAAGTGGAGCACTAGAGCAACGGAGAGTTTTGATCTATTGAAGAAGGAAGTGGTAGAGCAACCAATTTTAGCCCTTTTTTATTTCAATAAGATGTTTCAGGTAGATTGTGATGCCAGTGGTTGTGCCATTGGAGTAGTGTTGAGCCAAGAAGGTAAGACCATTGCCTACTTTAGTGAAAAGTTAAATGATGAAAAGAGAAAGTACTCTATATATGATCAAGAATTTTATGCAATAGTTCAAGAATTAAAGAAATGGAGACATTATCTCTTGCCGAAGGAGTTTGTTTTATTTACTGATCATCAAGCATTACTGTACCTGAATAGTCAGGGAAAATTAAATCAGAGGCATATGAAATGGGTAGAATTTTTATAGGTTTCAAAACATAGGAGTGGGAGGTCGAATAGGTTTGTAGATGCCTTAAGTAGGAGGCAAAAATTGTTGAATGAGATGCATATTGAAGTGGTTGGGTTCAATGAACTCAAGACAGTGTACCCTAAGGATCCTAATTTTGTAGAGGCTTGGAAAGTTTGCAAGGAGCCTGTTACAGTTGATAGGACAAGGTGGCTAGATTTCATAATCTAGGATGGCATGTTGTTTAAAGGAAGTCAATTGTGTACCTTGAGGAGTTCCATGAGGGAGAGCCTGATAAAGGAGAATCATAGTGGAGGAATGGTGGGAAATTTTGGTCAGGATAAGACTATTGCTATTATCAATGAGCATTATTATTGGCCTCAATTGTCACAAGATGTGAAGAAGTTTGTGCAGAGTTGCAGTGTGTGTTAGATGGCTAAGGGAGTGAGATAGAATACAAGGTTGTATCAACCCTTACCTGTACCAGAGAGGCCTTAGGAAGATATAAGTATGGACTTTGTTCTTGGTTTTTCAAGGATGTAGAGAGGGAACAATTCAGTGTTTGTGGTAGTTGATAGATTTTTGAAGATAGTGCATTTCATTCCATGCCAGAAGACCCATGATGTAGTCTACATCACTGACTTGTTATTTAGAGAGGTGGTGAGGCTACATGGTATGCCAAAGAGTATAGTCTCATATCCTGATACCAAGTTTGTGGGATACTTTTGGAGGACCTTGTGTAAAAAGTTGAAGACAGAGTTGAAGTTCAGTTCTGCACACTATCCACAGACTGATGGGAAGACTGAGGTTGTGAATAGAAGTCTGGGTAACCTACTGAGATGTTTGGTAGGAGATAAACCCAAGGGATGGGACCTGATCTTACCCTATGTAGAATTTTCTTACAACAATTCTATCAATAGGAGTACGGGAAGATCACCATTCCAAATTGTGTATGGAGGTAGTCCCAAAACTACTCTAGAATTGAGGAAAATGGACCAAGAGAAAAATACTAGTGCCAAAGTTGAAGACTTTGCATAGCACATCAAGAACGTACATGAAGAGGTAAGAGAACATATGATTAATAAGATAAATATGTAGTATAAGGATAAGGAAGATCAGAAGAGGAGGAATAAGGAGTTTCGGGTAGGTGATGAAGTGATGGTCAACTTAAGGAAAGAAAGGTTTCCAGTGGGAACCTATAACACATTGAAGATGAAGAAGTTCGGTCCCTGTAAAATTTTGAAGAGGCATGATTCAGGGAACACATATTAGGTAGAGTTGCAGGATGGAGTCAACATTTCCCCTATGTTCAACATTTTAGATTTGATAGAGTATTATGAAGGTGGCACAAATGAAGTATCAGCAATGGAACAATGTGGCATTCTAGTATCTACTTCAGAGAAGGAGGAGATTGAAGCAATCCAAGAAAGCCATGTGGGAAGGAGTACCAGAAATAGGCAATATGAATAATATATGGTGAAGTGGAGAGGAAGGTCTGTGGAAGACTCATCTTGGCTATCTAAGGTAGAGATTGACCATTTGGATTTTCCTTAACCATCTAAGACGTGATGGGGTCACTTCTCAAATTACCCTGGGTGTCTCATGTAGGAGCATCCAGTGGTGTAAGGGAAATCTTGCATCACCCAAAAATATTTATTCCATTTATGTTTCCTTTGGTTAGCCTTTTATAGATGTCTTTGCATTTTTGGCTACCCTTTTTGTTATAATGTATATCCTCACTTTTGGTTTTGATTTTCTTCTTTTGTTGGTCAACTGCTATTTTTAGGAAGTATTCAAATTTGAAGGTGTTTAAGAACAAAAAATTTATGGGAGGATTCATAACAGAAAATTAAGAAGATTGGTGAAAGAATCAGGCCAAGAGCATTCCCGGTTTGAATGATATTGGAGTTTTAGTCTCCTAGAAATGCACTTGAAAACCTTCTAGATCAGGTTTGAGGCACTGAATAGCCGTGAAATGGCCTAAAAATTTACTGAAATTGGCTTAGCAGATTTCAAGCATGTTTTTGACTCTGAGACCTTGTTGACGGTTCAAACAGTTTGAAAAACGGAGTCCCGAATCAAAAGTTATGGCTCCCAAAATTTGGTACACTTTCAAAATGTGTTAATTTTCGAATAAATTTTGAATTTCAAATTGTAATTTGTGGTGCCAAACCACCAAAATATGATAATTCAAATGTTGTTTGTCTCCAAAATAGAAATGAAGCTATTTATGGGGGGGATTTTCTGAACTTTTTAGCTTTTTGGAAAAAAAGAGTTCACATGTTCCGAAGGGGATTTAGTAGCAACTATAATTTTCTATAGATCACATGATCCTTTGCATGTAAGAAGTAAATTTTCTAAATAATAAAATTATTCTCTGGTTTTGTGCATAATTTTTTATGTCTCGGGTTGCACCCTTGTCAATTCCATATGCCACCTTTTCAACAACTAGAAGATTTATTACCACCAGTACACAATCCCCAGTACATGTGCCCACTTTGTGTCATCACAAGAGGAGGATAAGATACTTCAACCCATTATTTGTTCTTGTCCCATTTCAACACAACATCATCTCACCCGCTAGGAGTCCTGAGAGCTAAATGCATGATGAACAATACCTCTGCTCCAAGGGATGGAACTCAATCCAGAGCCATGAGATATTGGCAATAGCTAGAATATGTCTCCATTTCAGTCTTAGACTAGCTGTCCATGATGCCAATGGGTGAGTTTTATCATCCGAAAGAACCACGACAATATCAAAATTTCTACTGAATTCTGCTAGAAGGCCCAACAGATTCATCTCCTTTTATTCTCATTGCCTCTAAGCTCATAGCTAGACCCTTTAGTTGATGGCTACATCTAGTAATGATAGGTGTAGATCCCTCGCCACGGATATTCTTATGAGCACTTTGTCCTTGCTCTAGGTCCTCACCATGGGACTTCAATGAATTGAGTCAGGAAGACCTCCACACTGGAATAGATGAAGCACTAGACTTACTCATCCTGCCACTAGAAGAATCTACACTCGTAACCTCAACTTTTTGCAAAACCTCAAAAGAGTTGAGAACTAATTGCGTTGGAAAAAATAGTAACTCTCAACTTCTATTTGTTGAACAATGTGATGATAGAAATCATCAATGCTTAATGAAAACACATGTGAAAATTGGTCCATTCATTGGCATGCATATTGTCACCATTTATTTCCCAAGTACATGGAAATTTGATTATCATACTTCATGATTATCGATAATTAAGTCTCCACACACATGAAGATCAATTTGATTGCACTTTTAGAGAGATCATTAATGCCCACTGGTTGTAGAATGAAACAGCTATCATGTGATTGTTTATCAATTTTTAATGGCAGTCTTTGATCTTTTAATGAGGTGGTTGATTAAATGACTCACATTGAGCTGATTGAGTTTGAATTCCAATAGTACTTCATCCATTTATCTTTTGCCAATATCATTGATCCAAATTAGATGGAAATTTCTCTATTAGAAGGTTTTTCCAGTCTTATGACTTCGTGGATTAATCCACATGTTGGGATCTCGTCGATCTTGCAACCCTTAATGAGTGTTCACTTTTTTTGTGTGAGCCAATGGGGAATGACAAAGATTGTTCCCAATTCTTAATCTTTGTCATTAGTTCAAAACCATAGGCGGTAAGCTAGATAGTAGAGAATAGGCCCCACATTTGTATAAGTACACACGTCCTCATCTTGCTTCCCTTGCACTGCATAACTGGTTGGTATTTTACATCTGCGAACTAGTGAGGTACAACTAGGATCCTTTCCTACAGTCTCAAATCTCACAACCTGCACACACGACAAGGTTAGCATTAATTAAGGGGCCATTGTTAAGCCGATGTTGATTTACCCTTTGCGGATGAATGACTTAAGCTTAAGGCATTTGGAAAATATTAAAACTTGACTCGAGGAAAACATTAAAGTTGACAACCACTGATTGACCTGTGTTCTCCACTAGAGGGGTTGGTAGATAGATGCATATGATGGTTCAAGTAATGACATAAATAATAGGGGACCGAAAAGGCAAGTCAACATGAAATTAGATAGCCAAGATTTTTTTCAAAGGAAAAACCATATCCAAGCAATGGGGATGAGGGTTTAGAATGATGATTAAATCCATTGGATCCCCAGGAATTACAAAAAAATTGGAAGCTTCATCAGTGGCTCATGCTTGAAGACGTATACCCCCAGTGGGTATAGCAAGAATCTAGATCTCAGGTTGAGCAGACTAGGGTAGAAAACAAAAACCTAGGAGCTTTCCCGAACAAGGCAAGCAGACATAAGAGAAAAAAAACACACCAAACCAACCTATGTACACTATTCATAGAATATATATTACAATTCATTTCCATGAGAATCCACTATTAAACACTTGGATTTGATCTATAAACTGGAGGTCCTTGTCCCCCATAACTTTAGGGACAATTCTTTCCTCTATCAAATACTTTGTCCTATTCTCCTGGCAGTGGTCCACATGAACATTGTGCAATTCCTGGTAGTTAACATGATCATGATTGGGGCTAGTTATTAATGCCATTCTACTCTATTCATTCACCTTCTCCACCATAGGCACATCAAATTGAAATGAGAAAAAAAACCCTCATATTCTACATAGTCATGAAGTGTAGGATCACACCCCATTTGTTCATCAAATTTGAAAACTTTGTAGACACTTTGGCTCATACTTGGACAATATTTTACAAGATCAGGGTAAAGAAACATAGAATCAGGCATACCTTCCATCCACTTATCACAAGTGTTGTCCTCAGGGGGTGAAAGAAGTTCCCTAATAAGATTCATAAGGTAGGGTGCATATGTAAAAAATTGCAATGCAGCTTCATACTAACCAAAATCATTCCTCTGGTTGTCCATACCTTTGAGTAGTTCTTCACATGGATCAAATAATCCTACAATATTAACATATCTTGCAAAATCATCAAATAATTCCTTCTCTTCAGCATAAAATGTTGTTGCCTAAGAATTCATGTATTCATCCTAGTTTTCCTTTTGGTCATCCAAGAATGGACTTCCTTTAATTTCTAGGAACTTATCAACACATTGAACCTGAGTGATTGATACTTCAACTGTATTTTCAAGCACATGGCTAGTTACCATAGGGAAATCAACATAATAATTCACATCCCTTTTGATAGTAATAACACAATCAAAACTGCCATCACCATCCTAAACTTCTTTATCATGTGAGTTGTTGTTACATGTAGATGTCAATAAGTCTAAGCCATTCTCTTAATGCTTTTAATGTACAATTTTTTCAATCACATGTTGGTAAACCAATTCATTAGTGCATGCGTTGTCACATCTATCATTCAGTTGGGAAACTATGAAGTCAAGGTTGACATCTTCAAAGGAAAAATTATCTACCTCTGCATTAGATTGACTCTTTCTTCAACCACCCACAACATATTCACTAGTAGTACTTGCTAGATACTCTTCAAAAAGAGGATTGCTTCTACACCAATAGGAATCATCATTTATGACCTCACTTTCCAATGTAGATTCATCAAACAAAGGATTTTTCCATACCTTCATGATGGTCACATGTATCTCATTTTTCTTAGTGTCAGGATCCCAATCATTTTGATCATCAATGCATTCAAAATCAATGCAATCGCTCGAAGAACAAAGAGAAATACTTTCAATATCCTCTTCATCATTTGCACTCATAACAATTGATCCACATTCAGAAAATTATTCACATGAAGAGAATTGTTCACTACCTAAAAAGAACACCCGCTCAAGGCTATTAAGATATCCCCTACTAGAAGCAAGAGATTCCATCTCCATTTCATAAGAAGAGTCATACTCAATAGAAGATTGACCAAATTCGATCTCATCCCTTTGATTCCTCATTTTTGCTATATAATTAAGACCAAGTGCATTTCCATCATTGATTGATGCATCATTATTCCTAACTAAATCAATTTGTGAGGTTTCATTATGTACCTCTTATGTTTTCTTGTAGCCTATGACATCCCAAGGAAGATAATTAGGCATTATTTCCTTGTCTTCACACCTAGTATCTTCATCCTCATCACTATTACATGAATTTGCATCTATGTTGCTTGTAAAATGACAGCATTCAACAAGCAATTGTTCAGACTCTAATACTCCTCCTTGATCTATCAATCTTAGCCTTTGATTTTCCTCACTATGGAAATTATTACCCCCATTCTAGGAAACAACCAGGGGCATATAACTATGCTCAATATCTTCCACAATGTTTACCCAATTGACTACTTGATCAAGAATATGAGGCCTTAGATTCTCAGGCCATTGGCTTGCTCCTAATTTATAGGCTTCAAAAAACAAATTAATGCACATTAAATCATTAGGCCTAAAACTGTTGGGTATCTCCATCAGGACATTAAAGAATCTTGAAAACAAGTTGGATGGTGACTTGTTTGCATGTCTCTTCATCTCATACAATTTTCTAATAGAGAGAATTAAATCAACCCTTCCTGACCTTGGTTTATGTGAGGTTGATTCTTGCTCATGTTCTGCATCTTGTAGGAGTAATGCAGATGTAACATCTATGGGATCCTTTTCTTGACAAACACTTTTTTTTCTTGATTGACTTGGCTCAATAGTTTGAATTCTATTAGAGCTACCCATGCTAGCAATCATAGGTCCCCTCATGATTGAGTATTTCAAATTGTTCTCAATATTCACAGCCTCTTGGTAGGCTTGGTGTAAGGTAGCAGGCTCTTTATCTCTTAACAAGAAGCTCATCTTACTATCAAATACTCCTAGATATACAAAAAAACATTCAACGTCATTTGGTCTCATATATTGAGGAATTTCCCTTATAACCTTTGCAAATATAAGCTTGAAGGTAGGGA
Source organism: Sequoia sempervirens (assembly GCA_007258455.2). Lineage (NCBI taxonomy): Eukaryota > Viridiplantae > Streptophyta > Pinopsida > Cupressales > Cupressaceae > Sequoia > Sequoia sempervirens. The sequence goes on from VDFB02193867.1 coordinate 117,797,005, forward strand.
TTAATTCTTCCTTATCCCTAGAGATCTCCATGAAGTTCTTCCTTGCAACACTTGGATTTATCCTTTCACCAAATTTCTCCATGAAAACTACTTTAAGTTCATTCCAACAATGTATGGAAGACACTGGTAAGAAAGAGAACTAGTCTCTTGCATCTCCTTTTAGTGATTGAACAAACAAATTCTTAACCACATCTTCAAAATCTATTTAGTAATCACCCATCACATCCACAAATTCTTGTTCATGCTTTCTTGCTGATTCTAACTTATCACCATTGAACTTTGGTATTTTATCCCTGTTCTTGGGTGCTACAATATTTGGATATCCATAAATATTGTCAAAATTAAGGGCTTGTACTTGTTAGTACTAAAACTGCCTTGGTGGGAGAACGAGTGTTCACCTTGTGTACTTTTGTCCATATTAACACCAGATGGTATAAATTGAAAATTCACCTTTAATTTTTGAAAAGGAATTTATAATATATACTATACAATTATACAATGTTACATCAATTCCTTTTACAAATATGATCTTAAGGCTCTAGTAAGTGTATTCCTTATGAGTTCTGCCCAAAATCTAATACTTTAACATGCTTCTTTTATCATAATGCATAAAGTTAAACTTATACACAAAGGCATGCTAAATTCTTACTAATATTCCCTCATATAGTGATAATTCACCTATTATGGAATCATTTACATCTTGAACATTGGAAATTTATCCTGATTTACCCATAATATGGTCTGACTTCTTCAAATTCTATGAAAGTACCTGGTAATTTGTAGTGGCTGACTATCCTTTGTCTTTTGAAATATAGATCCTAACAATCGATGTATGCTTCATCAGGTTCTCTAAGTCAGAGTCACCACCTCCTCTAAAGAGGATTGAACTTTAAATGAGATGAAGTTCCTTTACAAAGAGTACACATTCTGGGCTATCTTCCATAGCAGAGTCATGTTCAGATCCTTCAATATTTTTTGTACTTCAATTATCTACCAGGTTCATGAATTTGTCAACATCTAAGCAAGATGTTCAGATTTACTACATCACTTGGCTTGCCATTCTATTGGTGTTCCAAATGAACCATTCCAATGAATCCTAAAGAATTAGCCAATTTCTTATACTCAAACTCAAAGAGGGATTTTGCCAACTGACAAGATTTAGTCAAAGACTGAGATCTTCTACACTTTAGGCTCTGTAAGACCTACGAGGGTGTTCCTTTCAACATTTCATTTGACTATTTCAATGAATGACATGGCAAATCACATATTGGTTCCTATCAAGGGTAAATAATGTAATTCACCCAAAGGTTGGCTAATCTTCAAGCAAATAAAAATTAATTCACTAGGAACAAGGAGAATATCTCACATAGAGGACTAATAGTAAATAAATTTTAAGAAATTTACATTGTAATCCTAAGTCCATGTCTTGATATACTATCATTATCATTCAAATGACAAACAAACAAAAAAAAATAGACTAGTGTCTTCATCAATTGGGTGATGGAGTCATCCATCTTACAATTAGTCATATAGAAATTCTTTAAATATGATAATTCTAGACTATTTTCATAAGTATTTACATTATGAAAACTCGCTGTACATAACACATCACTTCTTACCAAATCCTTTATAAAATCTCACAAATTCATGACCTCATTCAAGCATTTAATCAATTCTTTGAACCAAAGCAGAAATAAAGGCATGCATTCAAATGAAGCATTTGAAGATGAACATAATAGACTTGATATTATATACAAACTTTGCTAGAGATGTACAGAGAAGAGCATATGAATTATGCATGAAATATGTTTCAATATAAGTTATTTCTACAAAACTATTTAAGATTTTCATATGCCAATCTATTTTATTGTATTCTTCTAATTTCTATCCCTTTCGCATATAAGACTTAAAGACTCAATAGACTAGAACCCCCTACAAACGAGCCATGAATTCCCTTTTATAATGTAAGGGAGCCAACAAGCTTCTAGCCTAAAATGCATATATCACATTACCAAATTTCATTTTATTTCAAATTTCAACTGCATTTCCAAAATTCCCCACATGTTGATTTTGCAGTAGCATGTTGAAATGGGGAAACCACAATTGCAACAATTGCCAAAGATGGAAAATTAAAGTGCCACCAAAATTTCCCTGAACCGCCAAGTAAGCAACACATTCGATGTTCACATTGTCACGAGAGAGTACAGTCAACATCCAGCACCTCAAAAAACACCAATGATGCACGCAAAGATAAAGTAACCACCACAAAATTTATCAAATAGCACAAAAATTTCATTCCATATGCCACCTTTTCAATAACCAAAAGACTTATACCACTAGCACACAATCCCCAGTTCACGTGCCCACTTCTCATTGTTGCAAGAGGAGGAGAAGATACTTCAACCCCTTCTTCATTCTTGTCCCATTTCAGCAGAACACCATCTCTCCCAGTAGGAGTCCTGAAAGCTAAAGGAAGGAACGACAATACCTCCTCTCCAGGGGATGGAACTCAACCCAGAGCCACAATTTATTGGCAATAGCTAGAATACATCTCTATTTCAATCTCAGATGAGTTGTCCATGATGTCAATGGGTGAGTTTTGTCATCCAAAGTAACCACAACCATATCGAATTTTCCACTAAATTCTACTGAAGGGCCCAATAGATTCTTCTCCTTTTACTCCCATTTCCTTTGAGCTCATAGCTTGACCCTTCAATTGATAGCTACATCTGGTAACGATAGGTGTAGATCCCTCACAACAAATATTTTTATGTGCACTCTATCCTTGCTCTAGGTCCTCACCATGGGACTTTTGTGAATTGAGTCACAAAGACCTCCCACTAGAACAGATGAAGCAACAGACTTAATCATCCTTCCACAAGAAGAATGTACACTCGTAACCTCGGCTTTCCAAAAAAACTCAAAAGACTTGACAAGTAATTGCATTGGCAAAAATAGCAACTCTCAACTTCTGTTTATTGAACAATGTGATGATAGAAATCATCAATGGTCAATGCAAAAAAACATGAAAACTGGCCCATTCATTAGCATATGTATTGTCACCATCTATTTCCCATGTGCATGGAAATCTACATATCATACTTCATGATTACCGACAATTAAGTCTCCACACACACGAAGATTAATTTGGTCACACCTATAGAGAGTAGATCATTAATACCCACTGGTTGTAGAATGAAACAGCTATCATGTGACTGTTTATCAATTTTGAATGTTAGCCATTGATCTTTTAATGATGTGGTAGATCAAATGACTCACATTAGGCTGATTGAGTTTGAATTCCAATAATGCTTAGTCCATCTATCTCCGGCCAATAACATCAATCCAAATCAAATGTAAATTCCTTTGTCGGAAGGTTTTTCCCATCTTATGACTTGGTAGATTAATCCACATGTTGGGATCTCGCTGATCTCACAACCCTTAACAAGCATTCACTTTTTCTTTCTGAGCTAGCGGGGAATGCCAGAGATTGTTCCCAATGCTTAATATTTTTTGTCATTTCAGAAGCACAGGCAGTAAGGTAGACAGTGGAGAACAGGCCCCACATCTATATAAGGAAACACGTCTTCATCTCACTGCTCTTGCACTATGTAACCGGCTGGTATTTTACGTCCACAAACTAGTGGGGTATGACCAAGATCCTTTCCTATGGTCTTGAATCTCACAACCTGCACACATGACAAGGTTAGCATTAAATAAGGGGCCATTGTTAGGCTGATGGTGATTTACCCCTTGTGGATGAATGAATTAAGCTTAAGTCATTTGGGAAATATTAAAACCTGGCCCTAGGAAAACATTAAAGTTGACGGCCACTGAGTGACTGGTGTTCTCAGCTAGAGGGTCCGGTAGACAAATGCATATGATGGCTCAAGTAATGACTAAAAGAATAGGAGACCGACAGGGGAAGTCAACATGAAATTAGGATGGCCAAGGTTTTTTCAAAGGAAAAACCCTATCCAAGTATGGGGATGAGGGTTTAAAATGCTGATTAAATCCATAGGATCCCCAGGAAATTTTAAATTTTTTTTGGAAGCTCTATCAAGTCCACTACAAGGAAATTGAAAGGAAAAAATATTAAATTTTCATTGATTGATTCTAGTAAAAAGATGTTCTATAATTGGTGTATAAAAAAAATTAGGACTTAGTTAAACCAAAGTAATAAGTGGATGATCAAATAGAATAAGAACAAATAACACTTAGAGAGGAAAGATGTGCGTAGTCCAATTGAAGACTAAGTTACACCATCTTTGATGGAAAATGAATAAACAAGCCTCACGAGAAGAAGAATACAATGACATGACACATATTTTCTATTTTTAGAATATCTAGATTAAAAGGTATGTGTTGTTTTGTGGGGAAACAATGATTTATTTGACTTTGAAAAAGATATTCTACTCAACCCATTGGAATAAAAAAGGAAGCATTAAAAGTAACTAATTATATGTGCAAAACCAATAAAGACAATGTGAAACTAAAAATAATTAATGACATCTACAATTGGTTCACTCAATCTATTTATTGATATGCTAGCATTATATAGTTGGGAGTGATGAACAATTTTTTAGGAGCACTCGTGTTGAAGTAGATGTATACAAAGCATGCAATTGAAATAATCACCATGTGGAAAATCTGACGCATGCACACCAAAGCACTCTTGGCCTACAGGGTATGCAGTCAGAAGTGTTATAAAATCCATGGAAAACAACATAACTTATAATTTCTTGGAAAATGCCATGAATTTTCTAAGATTTCCCTACATACCTTGCAGGCCAAAATTTCTTCTTTTTTTTCTTCATCTCCATGATTTTAAATGAAATATGTGGTACACAAATATCTATCCAATTAGGAGCATATCTGATGACTACAATTATGTAGATTTCCACTTGCAAAAGCAACATGCTCAGGAGTAAAGAATAGTTTCATGTTTATGAATTAGATAGCATCTCATTCAATATGCTTAGTTGTCTATCTAGAAAGCTAGATTCTTTGTAGAATTACATTCCATTGCAAATAAAGTGAGAGAAATAATTAATAATATTTACAATTGGTTCACCAAATCTATTTATTGATAATAGGAAAGTTCTATACTTACATGTACTATTGGGGGTGTTCAACAAGAGTGAGCAAAATTCGATCAACTTGCTGGACCATGAAATAATTTAAAATAGACAATTTACAATACACTAATTTCCTTGAATGTTTATTGTATCTATGTAACATTATAAAGGAAAAAATATAGATATAGAATAAAATAGGAACTAGCATTATTTGTTGTAAATAGAAAGAGATAAAATAGAAGATTTTGAATACATGGAATATTGGTAAATTTTTTTGTATAAGTAATCTACTGAAGAAGTTGAAAAGAGAGCTATGGAAACAATGACAAATACAATGGATAGAATAGAGTATTTTTTTGGTGGATAAGTAAATGTGAGAATTTGTGTGCCCTTGTATATAAGCAACAAAAAATATATGATGATAGAATCCAAAATCACTAAACCCACACTCGTTCTTCTCCCTACCATATTAGCATCATGAAGCCTTGTGGGCTCTAGCAAAATCCCTAAGCAAGAAAGGTAGGTAAGGTCCATGGAAAATCTCAATGACTCTTATCATATATCGGACAATTAAAAAAATAGAGAAATTCTAAAAGAAACTATTGGAAAAACACTTAAGAATCACAAGAGATGGTCGGAAACCCACATTAAACAAATTGATACACAATAAGCAATGTGAGTAGATTTTTATGGAAAACCAGGAGAAATGAACAGTTTGATACATATTGAAACAAGCAAGCTAACATATTGAAACAAGCAAGCTATGTAACAATTGGCTTGAGAATTGAAGATTCTAGCTACATTATTTGGTACTAAATATTATAGGCAAAAAGGGGAATTGTAAAAGATCTATTACCTAGGAAAATAGTTAAGAAATCAATATAGACAATCTAAATTAAAAAATAATTAATAATATTTACAATTGCTTGACTGGATCTATTTATTGAAAATGAGAAAGTTTTGTACTTACATTTACTATTGTTGGTGTTGAAAAAGGGTGAGCAACATTGGATCAAGTTGTTGGAGCATGAAAGAATTTGAAATAAAGAATTTACAACACACTAATTTTCTTGAATGTTTGTTGTATCTTTGCAACATTATAAAGTAAATAATATACATATAGAGTAAAAGAGGTTAGAAGTATCTGTTATAAATAGAAAGAGATAAAATGGAACATTTTGAATACATGGCATCTTGGAAAAGAGTTGTGTGCAAGCAATCTATCAGGAAAGTTGAAAAGAGAGTTGAGGAGACAATGGAAAATGTAATGGATAGAATAGATTTTGATTTAGCAAAGTATTACATGTCAAAAAATTGTGTGCATGCATATAAGCAACGACAAATAGATGACGATGGAAGGTAGAAGCAATAAAATCACACTCGCTCTACTCTCTACCATATTGGGATCATGAAGTCTTGCAAGCTCTAGCCAAACCCTTGAGCGAAAAAGGCAGGTAAGGCCTATCAAAGATCTAATGGATTTTTATCATATATCAATTAGAAACAAAGGTGTAAAAATGGGAGTTCTCGAACAGGATCTCTAATATTGTACTCTCTTTTTTGATGTGACAACTTGACGATAAATAATGGAGCTCAAATTTAGAATATATGTATGTATAAATTTATACATAAATGCATGTGTGTCTATATATATATATATATGTATATGTGTATGTATACATACACACACACACACACACACACACACATATATATATATATGGTTTCATAGTAGAGTATTGTACGAGTCACTTACTCCATGTCTATTTTATAGTAGATTGGACGGTTTTAAAACTATTGTACTCTAGAATCTGCGAGTTATATATATATACATGTGTACATATGTATATATATATGTATATATATATGTATATATATATATATATATATATATATATATATATATATATATATATATATATATATATTTACATATACATATATATATATAGTGGTGTTGGTATGATAGCAAACTATTGTAAAAATCATTGGTTTCAGTTCCATGGTTGGTTTGATAGGAGACTATTGTAAAAATTGATGACTTCGGCTTCGTTCTATAGTAGATTGGAGGGTTTTAAAACTGTTGTTCTCTATAATCTGTAGGGTTTTTCACATGGTTTTTTTGCATAAATGATTTAATTATTGTTTATGTTAAAAATTGTTGTTGTCTCGAATCTGTAAGTCATTTACATGGGTGTTTGGTGTTATGGTTTTTTATGGATGGAGAAATTAAAGTTAAATCTTCTTTCTTTCGTCAAAAAATATGGTTAGGGTTAGTAAGGAAATGTATACTCCAAAATGTGCTAGAATATATATTGATTAGGTTGCATTGTCCAAAGATCCATTATTGTGTTGGTTTGATAGCAGATTATTATAAAAATTTTACCTCTATCTTCATTTCAAGTTCCCCATAACAAATTTTTATTCATGATACTCTTTTTCCGAGTTGCCCATAGTAGACTCTTCATTATCGTAGATTGCTTAAGAATCACAAGTAAATGATGGATGATCGAAAACACATAATAAATATATTTGAATACAAGAGAAGTAGTGTATGTAAGAGTTGAGTTATCAATTGAAAATTTGAACTACATTCTTTGGCAGTAAATCCGCACTAAACAGAACTTGTGAAGGCAATGGGGTAGCAATAATTTGTGCAAAATGGGTATAACACCATAGAGTTAGCTGGGAATTTGAGTTACATCACTTGGTAGTAAATATTAAAGAAAAATAGAGGAGACATGCCTAGGGTTTTTTAATGTGATTTGGAGCTTACCTCTTGATCAAAGTATGTTGTTAAATGTGCCTCATTTGTTCATGATAATTGCAAAAAAAAATGAATTTAGAATTGGCAACAAAATTGTTAAATAGATTGCTTGTCTTGTACCAATATGTTTCATGATATTCTTTTTTTCTCATATGTTTCAATTTCACAATAACAAATTGTTCTTCATGACATTATTTTTTTTAGTTACCCATAACAAACTGTTCATTATCACAGTTTTCCTCTTCCATGCTCCATATTTTAAAGTTGATTTACGACCATCTATCATGTTCCTGTGGTTCTTAATTGTTTTCCTAATAGTTATTTTACAATTTACCTATTTTTCTATAGTATAGCTTCAATTTAGAATTGAGAAGCCAAATCTTAGACAGATTGTTTGTCTTCTATCAATCAGGAAAATAGACAAGAGTCATAGGTAAATGAAAAATGATACGAAAACATACACAAACCAAAGAAATTGAAAGCAAGCCAAAGGTTTCCGTCCATCTGGCATTTACATGTGATTGCTAAATGTTATTCCAATACCTCTTACAAATGTTACTTAGGCTACTTTCCTTGTAACAATATGTTCCATCATACATCAATGGCAGGATACACTAACCCTCATGTAAGCAAACACTTATCATGCTCTTTCCGCACACTGAGGCAACCAACTCAACCATCACCAACCCTTCTTTCCAATTTCACTTTTTTTCTATAATATTTAGTACCGAATAAGTGTTATTCCAACACCTCTTATACAATTAGTCTATTTGTCTTCAATATATATATATATGTATATATGTATATATATATATATATATGTATATATGTATATATATATATATATATATATATATATATATATATATATATATATATATATATATATATATATATATATATATATATATATATATATATATATATATATATATATATATATATATATATATTTATATATATATATATTACAAGACACACACACACATATATACATGCATTGTTGATGGTTTTCAACAAGGACAAGCTATATTGGATCAATTTGTTGAACCATGGAATAATTTCAAATAGAAAGTTTACAATAGACTAATTTTGTTGAAAATCTATTGTATTTGTGCAACATTATCGGTGATCCCACAATACTGGTTTCCAATTAATGGCCAAACTGGACACTGAAATTATTATTTTTAACTAAATCTTCACATTCGGGCACCTGTAGCAGCTAAACCATGAAGAATTTGAAGATGATGCAAACTAGAGTCTCATCACATTTTGTCTGTAGATTCTAAAAATATTTTTTTCAAAATTTTTGGAATCAGATTGCACTTCTTTTTCTATCTCCCATGAAAATTGATTTTTTCAAAAAACAACATTTTAAAAAGTGACACACACCATATAAAGCATAACTTTCTTTGCATGAAGGATAAAATTATAATTATTTTGAATTTAGATCTATAACTTTGATATCTAGTGTTTCCACTTGGTTAGAAATTTTTTTATTGAATATTTTTTCTTTAATCAAGTTTCGAAGTCAAACCAATTACAATTCAGACTTAGTGTGACCATATAACACAACTTTTTTTGTATATATCGAAATTATTTTTTTCTTTTTTTGTTGGATCAAGGACTTCAATAGCTGGTGTACTCATATTTTTTATTTTTATTTTTTGATAATTTGCTATTTTTCCACATGTGCAGAATAGAGACCTTCATTTTTGATGAAAAACCTATGTTTAATAAAACTAAAAACACAAATACATAATAAAACCAAAACATATTAAAATTATATTCATTGGATAGCTCGTTCTAAGGACTACTTGATTCCAATTGGGTTTGTGAAGATTCATCCATTTTCGTCCTCAACCTAAGCTCCGAAGTGCCAAAATTTGGGGTTTTTTTTGTGTCTTAGGGGGGATGAGGAATAAGGGGGGTTCGAGCGAACCCCTAGGGGTTCACTCGAACCAGGGTTCATTCAAAACCTTGTTCATTCGAACCCCCTATTATGCCTTGCATAACCACCACATTTTATTTTAGAACAAAATGGGCCCCCCTTTGTCTTTTCCCTTTGGCCTTTAGTTTTCTGCCTTAGGCATTTTCCATTTAAGTTCTATTGGAAGCAGAACTAGGGCCAATACCAGACTTCAAAATTCCTTCATAAGTTCTGGTTCTTGTTCCATTCCCGGTTCTAGTTCCAATGGTTCTTTGTCTTTGTCTTTTGTTCTTTCTTGGAGGCAGGTCTAGATCTGAATCAGAAGGTTAAACTTTCTTCAAAGTTTCTCATTCGGGTTCCATCCCAGCCCTGACTCTGCCCCTACGCTATTCTCTCTTTCCTTTGTTGGTCTTTTGTTGGTTTTTGTGTCCTGTGCCATGGATGTTTTTGGCCCTAGGCATCCTTTTCTTTTGTTTTGGCAAGCCCAAAACCATATCAGATTCTGAACTTGGAATTCCTTTCAAGTTATCTATTCCTTTCCTTCCCCGATCTTGGTTCCACCACTTTAGATTTTTTGCCTTGAGCATCCTTTCATTTTATCCTTGTGGACTCGGAACCGAAAATGGAACCGAACCCTGAAACTTTCTAAGTTTCATGATCGTGTTTAGTTCTGGTCCTAGTCTCGGTCCCGCATTTTATTGTTCTTTGGCTTTTGTTTCTTTTTATTTATCATGGGGTTTTCCTTCCCCTTCCTCTTCCTCTTTCTAGTCCCTTCTTGGTCTTTTTGGGTGACGTTGGAGGCAGGTTTAGAACAAAATCTGAACCCGAAACTTGGAGAAAGTTTCTGGTTCAGATTTTGGTTCCCACCGCGGTTCTATCTTGTTTGTCATTTTGTCCCGGTTCCGGTTTTCATTTTGGTCCTGCTTCTGCCTCCACCAGAGTTGGGTTCCTTTTGTCTAAAATGAAGGCATGGAAAAATTGAATGAAATCATAAGCAATAGTCTTTTGTTCTGATATATTTTATTTTGGAACTAATGGAGACCTTGTTTTGCAGGATCAGGTCATGTGCATGCAAATGTCTCTCAAAGAAATCTTTCCAAATGATGAAACCATATTGGCATAGCAGTTTTCAATTTGGGAGAAGTCTTGGCGACTGAGTAAAGTCTCGCCAAAAGAAAGAAGTTCGGCGTGATGTCTAGCCGAAGGGATACGGTCTTGCTGACTTGGAGAATCTCGGCGAAGGGAGATGACTTTGACGAATGGTCTTGCCGACCCGATAGGGTCTCACTGACATATTTTGTGCCCTTAGTATAACATGTTGGATTCACTGTGATGTCTCCCTAACTACAAATGTTTCCCCATGAACTAAGGTCTCCCTGAGATTAAAGGGAGTCTTGCCGATAGCGGTGGATTTCCTAGCAAAGTGGGCTCGGTAAGAGAAAAGGAGTTCTGGGTAAGGTCTCCCTAAAATAGGATTGTCTTCCTAACATAAAAGTGAGCTCAATGTGACTTCTGGAGCTTGCTGAAAGATCTTGCTGAAGGGAAAAGGTTTCACCGAAACAAAAAGGAGCTCAAAGAAAGCAAGAGGAAATCGGTAAGACTCTAGGCAAATGAAGTGCCTTCGCTATGATGTCTTACCAACGTGAGAAAGTATTGCCAAGTAAACAAGTCCTCTTCGAAGTCAAATAAGCTCTCAACAACATGACACACTATCAGCATAATCTCTTGCCGATTCAATAGGGTTTGGTTGAAATGAAACAAAATCACCAGAGGATCTAGGGCTCGGTGTAATCTCTCACCAACTTGTGATGGTCACGCCGAAGCAAAAGGCTAGAGTTCGGGAAAATAGAAGGGACTTGGGCAGACTCTGAACAAATGGAATGGGTTTGGTAGGATATCTTGCCAACCCAATGAGGTCTCAGTGATAGGAGAATGCTATCAGGGGACCCCACCGAAGATGCAGAATGAGTTTGGAAAGAAAAGATCTAAGTTTGGCGAGAGGTCTTGCCGACTTAAGGAGTCCCCCCCTGACATGAAAAATGAGCTCACTAAAGGGATTCAAAGGTTCACTAAGATATCCCACCGACTAGTGACTGTCTTGCTGATTGTTCTTTTGAGCTCAGTATGACTCCCATTTCTCGCTGAAACGTCTCACTGATTGACTCATGCTATGCCAATAGCCGCTAGGGGATGAAATGGCATCGAGGAGACACTAGTGGTATCTCACCGACATGTGATGCCAAACGAACCACCTTTTTACCACCCAAGATCTTGCATGGCATGTGCCCGACCAATCAGAGGAGGCTAGAAGAGTGCCTCATTGGTCCAGCTTGACTGATTGACCGTTCCTGTGGAAGAAGATCAATAGAAGGCAAGCAAGGAGGATTCATTCTAAGGTCAGAAGGTGATGGATCGGCTCGGGTGACAATGTTCAGATCCTATAAGGAGGCCTGATGGTGCTTCTAGAAAATGGTGGACGTACATAGAAGTCCAAAACAGAAAGGAAGCTGAGAGAAAGAAGAAACTGTGACTCATAGGGACACCTGGTATCTAATAACAAAGGTAGCTTGGAAATAATTGTGATATTTTAGGGAATACAAAGCAGCTCTGCTAGAGTTTGAAAATGGACACGGAGGTGTAGAAGTAAATGTGGTAGCTGCAAATGATCTACAGATCACCTCCGGAATGATCCTTCACCAGCATGGCCGCAAGAGTGCGCATTTAATGCATGACTGACTCTCTTCAAATATTTGGACGCCGGCCCTATGACACTGTGGATATTTTGTAAACCCTAAAAATAGGGGCCGACATTCTTTTCGGGAGATGGTGTATGTATATGTCATTCTTGCCTCTTTGTAAGGGGGTCTTCCTTTTTTTTGGCTAGAAGTTAGAGGAGATAGAACTCCATCCTGTTTCTTAGTAAAGGGAGCTTATTTTGTCTTCTTAGTTAGGAATTAGATTCAACATGGGATGGAATGTATCTTTCTAGTTGTCCTTAGTATAGATGGAAGTAGTCTGAAGACACGGGTTTTCTATACACTAGTGATTCTGCCAAATTTGTAAATGTTCTTTATTTGTCTCACTAATAGTAGAAGCAACCAGATTCGAATCTACTTCATAGTGTGTTCAGGAGTGGTATTTATCTTAAGTTAATCATCTGATTTTGAAATCTCTCAAGGAATGAAATCTTATTTTGTGTTTCTCTTAAATGGAAATCTATAATCAATTGTTGAAATTAGCACTATGAATGAATACAACTATGTGTTAATCACAAGTTAATTTTGTTCTTCAATTTTAGTTAGAAATTCCTTAAGAGGTAACAAGTCTGGTTAAGTTAGATGAATTATCATTCTTTTCAATACCAAAACCTTGATCTATCTTTTTATGTTTCTTTTAAAAACCCTAGTTAAAGTAGGTTTAAATTCATTCTCAATCTCAGAACAATCCAGAAGCTCATACCAGTAGGCCCCTTGAACATTACTATTACATTGACCACTGAGGGACATCAGCACAGTTGAGAACCAACTATAAAGACCTTGGGAGCTAAGACATCCATGTCTTGTCTTTCACTTTTAGGAGAAACAAAGTAGTAATATTTTGTTTGCGTGCTATTTTGTCAAAACACACGTCAACAGGAACTAGCGCTAGAAGGAGGGCCTAGAAGGGAAAACTGGATAAAGTTGGGTTTTTCTCCCCAAAAAATTCCTATAGAGTTCTTAGATCAGCTAAAAATCCACCACCCTTGATAGAACTCAATACCCCAATAAGACATAAGAGTCACAGAACTGGGGCAACCATCATACCACCCTTATCAGCTCCACTCACTCCACCAGGCTTTTCACCAGTACGCCAGTGGATACCCATCAATCCGCCATCCAATTGATCTCAATTGTCATCACAATTGATTCAACCCATACAATAGCTAGCTCAACCACGACCACCACCACCAATGGCGTTCTTTCAGAATAATCCCTCTCCATTGGGGACTATTCCTGGAGGTTTTCATGACATGCCTAAGAACCTAGAGAAATTTTGTCCTAAGTACATTCATGGTGAATCAAGGAGTGTTAAAGAACATATACAAGCCTTTAAGGATTCTTGTACTAGGGCTCAGATAGCTCACCATGATGTAGTTTGTAGGTTGTTTCCCTATTCCTTAGGAAATATGGTGTATAACTAGTATTTGAACCTTCCTCAATGTTCTATTCTTAGTTGGACAGACCTGGAAAATTCTTTCATCAATCATTTCAGAATCTATGTCTAGATCCACCTCTTCTATATCACCAATTTTCTACCATTAGGAAAGAGTCATGTGAATCCTTGCCTCTGTTCAATACCAAGTTTCAACGAATGTATAGGAGACTGCAGGACCCCTACCTAGTTACTGAGAATAGTACCATTCAAGCATACTTTAGGGTTATAGACCCTGTGTTAGGTTTGTTCCTGCAGAGAACTTATCAACCAACTGATATTGATTTTCTATCCAAAGTTTATCACTTAGCTATTAAGTTGCAACAACAAATTAGTTCTCAACAAGGGGGTCTAGGAGGAGGTTTCCCTCCAATAGGATATCAGGTGCATAGCCCAATGCCTTTGTTTAATACTCCCCCACGAATGTCTCCTTCACATTATGGACCTATGTCTGAGTTGTAGACTCAACATCCTATTCCGTTCTTTGCCAATGGAACTCCTAACTTCTTTCAACAATCACAGATTCCTCAAGGTCCCCATGGTCATCATAACCAGATTGGAACCCCAAGTCAGATTGGGACTCTAAGTCATGTTGATCAACCACCTGTTGCTAAGGCTGTTGAAGTGAAAAGACAGTTCAACTCACAAATGAGGTAGAAACCTTAAAGAAAACACTGTCCCAAGTCACAAATGATATGGCCCATCTTCGTTTGAACCCCTCTCAAAACCAAGGCAACTACGCTAATCCAAACAACAACAACCAGGGTACTTATCAAAATAACAACTACAACCAAAGAGGTTATCAAAGCCAAAACAAAGGATACAACCAAAGAACAAATAACAACCGACAATGGAACATAGGGCCCAATAATGATGGATCTCCTCACAATTATCAAGATAATGAGGAGAGGTCACATACTGCAAATGTGGCTGACCTAAATTTTATGACTAACTGGTGTAGGCTTCATGATACTATGACCCATTCCGAGGTTAACTGCCCTCAAATGGAGAAAGTTGTCAAGATGGCACACAAATATGCTCACACATTCCAAGGGAATTTGAATAGAGGAGGTGATTCAGTGGATACAACCGGGTATGTGCAGGATCATCATGGAAAAAATAGGCCCTTAAGTGGCAAAAACTTTAGAAAAATCACAGTTAGGAAACTTGACATAAAAATTTGAATAAGTTAGCTATATTATTTCAAAAACATGTAAGAATAGATTCTATAGAAAATTGAATTTAGTTTCTAAACTACTAGGTTTTTTTAAAAGAAAAATAAATCTATTTGGTGAAAATTTGAAATTTCAATGTAGTAGTACTTAAATTTCAGGTAAAAAATAAGTAGGTGTCTATCTAACCACCCTAACCACAATAAAATGATAATATTTTTTTATAATATTTTAGATATAAGTAGAGGAGTCATGTCTCGATGTGATGCATATTTTTTTAATCCAATAGTATGTGAAACATAGAATGTGACGCATGTATTGGATTAAAAATATGTGATACCATTTGAAATCTATAGATATTTTTCACTTAGCCTATCAATTAGGACTTTAGTCGTAATTTGAATAGAAAATGAATAATAATTACTTATTAAATTCAAAGTAAAGCATAATTTATATTGGTGGAAATCTGAGAATCTCCTTTAAAAACCCTTTTCATTTCATCAATTTTGGGTTAAAAAAAAGTTGTCAGCCACATACCTATCATATTGCCACTTTTTGGCCCATCATCATCCTGCACATACCTAGCCATGACATTTGACCTCTTTGAAGAAGAGCCCTCATTCCCAACACAAAGTGAGAATGGACCAGAGGAAGACATGTATGATGCCCATGCCTTCCAGACAAAGGGAGGATACTCCCTAAGGAATCAAAATAAAGGTCCATTCACCACATCAGCACCACCTAATCATATGGTCCCTCCAAATCAAAGTGCTGATAATAATCCCCCTCCACCAAAAGGTCCACTTGACTTCCATAGCAAAGGTAATTCCTCTGCTGTTGTAAAAAATAATTCAAGTTATAATACATAATTTGATATTGTTTCTAAGATGCAGAAGTAGAAAACTTCTTTGTCATACTTTGACATTTTAAGGTGGTGCCCAGCTCAAAGGGAGATTGTGCTGAAGGCTTTGGAACAAGCTGATAAATCCAAAGGGAAAAACAAGGTGGCACCTACTGTAGACATGAATGCAAACTTGTATAGAAACAAGGTAGGTACTCCACCATTTCTTTTGAGTTTAAGAATTTGTGGGAAGAATCTACATAATTGTCTACTAGATTCAGGAGCCTCAGGCAATGCCATGCCATTTTCTATATGTAAGAAGTTAGGATTGAACCCTATTCAAATAAACAAGAAGGTTATCCAGCTTGACAAGATAGAGCTTAATGTGGTGGGGGAATTAAGAAACATACATGTGCAGGTAGGATTTGACCCCAGGGTTCAAACCAATATAGATGTTCAAGTGGCAGACATTCCTGAGACCTATGGTATGTTGTTGAGCAGAGACTTGATGAAAGGTATAGGGGGATATCTTTCCCTGGAATTTTCACACATGTGGCTACCATGGAAAGGAATTTCTACATAGATTAGGATTGAAAGTGAACCCCGCCTCAAGCATGTCATCACTAAATATGACTACCCCAATGAAGTAGCCTATTTTGAAACTGATATAGGGGTTTATAAAAGTGAAGAAATTTTAACCTTTTATGTTCTTGATCCTAAAGAATTATCAATACAAAAGTCCCTTGATTCTGTGATTAATGAAAATTAGCATGCTTTGATCAGGAAGCTGCAACAAGATCAGTTGATCTTAGGGGAAGATACTTATTTACAAAGCCTTCTACTCCCTAATTGGCATAGGGTACATTACCAAAACCACTCTGAACTAACTTGTCAACCCTATATTGACACTTTAAATCATGTTTCCCAAGATGAAAAGGCTAGCCCAGGGCATTTTGAGAAAGTTGCAAATCACTTCTCGTTTGAAGCTCAAGAAGCAAAAAATTTGGCTAGGAATAGGATACCTTTAGAGGAAGTTCTTCCTCAAATTGAACCTACCCTAGACACATTTTTGAATCAGCATAGTGATGAAGAGCAACTCCAAGGTTTGTTCGACACTCCTTTACCAGCCAATAGGCCAAACCCCATGGGGTTAACCAAAAGCACAAGCGATTGTCAAAAGGATAGCCATAAGTTATGCGATATCATTGAGCAGCAACTGAAAAGTGTACCTGAAGAACCTATAGTGCATCCTTTCCCTATATCCGATACAAGAGATCAAGCAGTCCCACCCCTGGCTCATTCTACTCAAGTACCCACCATGACTTCGAAAGGACCAACCCCAGCTTATGATCAGCTATGGACCCTCACATTTGATGGATCTAAATCCAATAAAGTCTATGGTGTTGGGATTGAACTTACCAGCCCCAAAGGCAAAACTTTCTTTGCTTCTTACAGGCTACAATTTGGATGCACCAACAATGTGGCAGAATATGAAGCTCTAGCTCGGGGGTTGATATTTGCACACAAGAAAAAGGTCACTACCTTGGTGGTCAAGGGAGATTCAAAAATTGTTATCAAGCAGGTACACAACCAATACACATGCCACAATAGAAGGCTGATAGCATATAGAAGTCAGGTATGGAACCTGATTGAGGACTTCGATGCTTTTGGAATTAGCTTGATCCCTAGAGAAGAAAATCATGTGGATGATTCATTAGCTGTTGCTACAAGCACCCTAGAACCTATGCAAGGGTCCAAACTCAGAAGATTTTTGGTAGAATTGATCTCCACCCCTGTAATTCTGAATAATATCAAAAAATTTCAAGTTTTTGATGATGACCGACATATCCTTGCTTTCCTAGCAAGTTCAGATGTTTTTGAAGGACAAATTATTGATGAGTCCAACAGGGATCAAGGGGATTGGAACCTTGGAGATTGTGTAGAGAAGGAGTCCTTAATCTAAAAAGTAATAACATTCCTAAGGGAATGGTTGCTTTAGAAAGAATTTTTGACTCAGACCCAAGGGCTCAGGAGAAGGCATACACTGAAGATAAGGGAGGCAAATATGAAATTTTTAATCTAGCTGATTCTGACCTCGAAAGGAATGTCTATATAGGGAAAGCATGCCTTGAAACAATCAGAAAAGACATATTGATGGCACTAAAGAAAGATATTGCTGCCATAGCTTCAGGATATGAAGACTTAAAGACATTTGATGCCTTTGTTATGACTCACACTATCCCCTTGAAGCTTGAGGCCAAGCCATTCCGACCAAAAAAATGCCCTATCAATGCCTTGATTGAACCATTGATCTAAAAAGAAGTTTAAAAATTTCTCTCTGCAAGGATAATATTCCCTATATGCCATTCAACATGGGTGGCTAACTTATTCCCAGTCCGCAAGAAGAACAGAGAGATTAGGCTATGTGTCGACTTCAGAAATTTGAATAGAGCTTCAGAAAAGGATAACTATCCACTCCCTTCTTTGGATGAAGTATTGCAGGTAGTCAATGGATCTCAGATGATATCATTCTTGGATGGTTACTTTGGATACAATTAGGTGATCGTTAACTACGAAGACTAAATGAAGACAACCTTCACTACAAATTGGGGAACATATGCTTATCAAAGAATGCCATTCGGTCTGATAAACATAGGAGCAACTTTTCAGTGTGTCATGGACATAGCATTCAAGGACATAATTAGTAAATGTATTATTGTTTACATGGATGACTTGACAGTGTTCTCCAAGGATAGATTGAACCATGCTACAGAATTAGCCAAGGTTCTTCAAAGATATATCTAGTATGGTGTCTCCTTGAATCCCAAAAAGTGTGTGTTCAGAGTTTCTGAGGGGAAGTTTTTGGGACACATAATCTTAGAAAGGGGAATTTCAATCGATCCAGATCAAGTCGAATCCATTCTAAAGATAGCCATGCCAGGAAGCAAGAAAGAGATGAGGTCTTTCTTTGGAAAGATCAATTTTGTGAGAAAGTTTATCACGGGCTTTGCAGAGATTGTAAAACCATTGAATCAAATGATGAAAGAGGATGCTAAAATAGAGTGTGCTGAGGAGGCTAGGGATGCGTTTTCACAAATAAAGCGATCCACTTCAGAAGTGCCCATTCTCAACAGTCCAGACTATTTGAGACTGTTTTACATCTATTCCTTTGCTTCTGAACATTCTTGTGTAGCTGTCTTAACCCAACGAAGAGAAGAGGGAGAAGAGAGGCCAATCACCTTTATGAGCTCTCCATTAAAAAATGCTGAAGTTAAATACCCACCTCTTGAGAAGCAAGCTTTTGCACTGGTCTGAGCTATTAAAAAGTTCAGCCACTACATCCTCTGAAGCCAGATTATTGTTGTAGTTCCTAATGCTGCTATCAAGTCTCTACTTATGCAAAGGGAACTGGGAGAAAGAAGAGGCAAATGGATGGCCATCTTGCAAGAATTCGATCTAGAGATACACCCTATGAAACTTGTCTGAGGTTTGGGTCTGTTTAAATCTATAGTGAATGCTGGTAACAACATTATTTGTCAGCAATACACTACTCAGTCCTTCTCAAATGACCCTTGGTATGATGATATCATTTGTTTCATGCTTAATAATTGGTGTCCAAAGGGAATGAATGCCACTCAAAGGAGAGCACTGAGACTGAAAAGCTCACACTATATGTTTAATGGAGGATTGCTATACTGAAATAATTTTGAAGGAGTGTACCTACGATGCCTTGATCAGCAAGAGGCTAAGTAGGTGATCTCTAAGTTTCATGGGAAACATGGCATAGGTCATGGTTCTACCAATTCGCTAGCACACCAAATCCTTAGATTTGGTTATTACTGGCCGTGTATGTTCAAAGACACCCATTAGCATGTAAGAACATGCCACATATGCCATATTTCTGCATCAAAAGAATGTCATGTTGCCATGCCATTACAGCCCGTCTACGAGGTGAGACCATTCGCCCAATGGGCACTAGACTTTATTGGGGTAATTAACCCAAATTCTTCTGTAGGGCACAAGTTTATTTTAACTGCTACTAATTACTGCACAAGATGGACCAAGGCTATACCATGCAAAAATAGCACAACAGAGGTAGTGATCAAGTTCCTCACTGAATGCATCACTACAAGGTCTGGGGTACCCTTCGCGTTGGTATGTGACAATGGCTTTGCCTTTTCTTCTGCTAAATTTATTTCTTGGGCTTATGATCACAAAATTGTCTTGAAATATTCTTCAAACTATTATCCACAAGGCAATGGAGTTGCTAAATCAACCAATAAGAATCTCTTAGGGGTAATTAAGAAACTGTTAGAACATAACCCTAGAGACTAGCATACCCAGCTGAGATTTGTAGTATGGGCTGATAGAACTAGGATTAAGGCTGATTTAAAAACTTCACCATTCAAACTAGTGTATGGACAAGAGCTTTTGTTTACTATCCATTTGCAAATACCAATCATTGAGTTCATGCAAATATTCTATTCTAGTGATGATAGGATAGAAGTAAGATTAGTTGCCTTATTAAAATTAGAAGAGCAGAGGGATGTCGCCTTGCAACAATTCTTCACACATTAGGCTGTTGTCAAATGTTGGTTTGATAAAAGAGCTAAAATCAAGGCATTTAGGATATCAGACCTTGTGTTGCTATGGGATAAAGCTAGTGAAAAGAAAGGTAGTCACCAAAAGTTTGACAATCTCTAGCTAGGTCCTTATCAGATTGCTGAGATCCTAGGAGAAAATGCTTTTAGACTGAGTAGGTTAACTGGACAACCTGTTCCTTTTCCTGTCAATGGGCAGTTTCTTAAGCATTATTTTGAGTCATAAAGCATGCTAATTTTCTATTCTGCATGTAAATAGTCTACTTTTCTGTTTATAAATAGTTTTGGGTTTGTGTTTCTTTGTTCCCTTTTCTGTCCCCTTGTTTCCTTTGTTCTTGGTTTCTATTTTGTTTTGTTCTTGGGGGTTAGCTTGTTTCTTTCCATTTTTGAATGGTGGGATGTTATCTGAAGCATACTTTGGTTGCCAGGAGAGAAATGGTTTAGGTATTTTCAGGGTTTCTGATTGGGTGCTTTTGTCCTAAATTCTTTGTTTTATGCTCATTATCAACAAGAGTTGTAGAAAGTATTGAAAATAGGGTGCAAGGTAAATTGCCTTCATTAGCTCCCTCTAAATCTGTCACAAATCACCAAGATCATCTCCTCTTATAAAGCTATATTTTTCCTAGGGAAACAATGTTGTAAGATTTGAGTGAAAAATCCAATTCCCAAGTGTTGTTATGAGGTCCATGGTAGTTTTCAACCCAGAATGGATGTTAAAACATCTGACATATTGAGAAAAATTAAATGAAATATCTGGAACTCCAAGAAAAAAAAAGAAGAAAAGAATTATCTAAAGAGAAAAAATACACAATATGAATGGGTGATTCGAGTATCTCTACCAGGGCTATGGATGTTTGACTAGCAGTAAAGAAATGATGTGAGAAAACTAGAGGTATCTCTGTCGGGGCTATGGATGCCTAACTGGCAGCAGAGCAATGCCCAAGATATCATTGCATGACAGCTAAGGGGAATCAACTCACGTAGCTCAAATATTGCACATTATTGTCTAAAAGATTAAGAAACTTTGTAAAAGAGTGATGCACAGTTAAGCACACACATAGATTCAGGGATAGCCAGTGTTGAATTATATTTGAGATTCTAGCTCAGCCTTGGTTGCTAAAACTAACGCAATTGGAGTTGTGGTGCTCATAAACTAGAGATTCTAGTTAGCTAAATCCTTCAGTTTTTTGAAAATAGTTACACCATTTTCCTAGCTGAGTCGCCATTTGTTATGCGTTGCATTACCACCCAATTTTATTCTGGAACAAAATGGGTCCCCCTTTGTATTTTCCCTTTGGCCTTTGGTTTTTTTCCTTAGGCATTTTCCATTTAAGTTCTATTCGAAGCAGAACTAGGGCCAATACCAGACTTGGAAATTCCTTCATAAGTTCTGGTTCTTGTTCTATTCCCGGTTCTAGTTCTGATGGTTCTTTGTCTTCATCTTTTGTTCTTTCTCGGAGGCGGGTCCGGGTCCGAATTAGAAGGTTAAAATTTCTTCAAAGTTTCTCATTCAGGTTCCATCCCGACACTGACTCCGCCCCTCCGCTATTCTCTCTTTACTTTGTTGGTCTTTTGTAGGTTTTTGTGTTCTGTGCCTTGGATGTTTTTGGCCCTAGGCATCTTTTTCTTTTGTTTTGGCGGGCCCAAAACTGGATCAGATTCCGAACTTGGAATTCCTTCCAAGTTATCTATTCCTTTCCTTCCTTGATCCCAGTTCCTCGCTTTGGTTTTTTTGCCTTGCACGTCCTTTCATTGTATCCCAATAGACTCAAAACCAGAATTGGTACCGAACCCTGGAACTTTTTAAGTTTCATGATTGTGTTTAGTTCAAGTCCTGGTCCTGGTCCCTTGTTTTGTTGTTCTTTGGCTTTTGTTTCTTTTGCTTTATCGTGGGGTTTTCCTTCCCCTTCCTCTTCCTCTTTTTGGTCCCTTCTTCATATTTTTGGGTGATGTCAGAGACAGGTTCAAAATGTAATTTGAACCTGAAACTTTGAGGAAGTTTCTAGTTCAAATTTTGGTTCCCACCCTAGTTCAGTCTTGTTCATCGTTTTTCCTTGGTTCCAGTTTTCATTTTGGTCCCACTTCCTCCTCCACCAGAGTTGCATTCCTTTTTTCTAAACTAAAGGCATGGAAAAATCAAATGAAATCATAAGCAGTAGTCTTTTGTTCTGATATATTTTATTTTGGAACTAATGGAGACATTGTTTTGTAGGATCAGGTCATGTGCATGTAGATGTCACTCAAAGAAATCTTGCCAAATGATGAAACCATATCAGGGCATTAGTTTTATGTTCGGGAGAACTCTTGGTGACCGAGTAAAGTCTCATTGAAAGAAATAAGTTCGGCGTGATGTTTGGTCAAAGGGATAGGGTCTTGCTGACTTGGATAATCTCGGCAAAGGGAGACAACTTCAGTGAATAGTCTTGCCGACCTGATAGGATCTCATCAACATATTTTATGCCCTTGGTATAGAATGTTGGATTCACTGTGATGTTTCCTAGACTGCAAAGGTGTCCCCACGATGAAAGGTTTCCCTGAGATTAAAGGGAGTCTTACCGACAATGGTGGATTTCCCAGCAAAGTGGGATCGGTAAGAGAAGAGGAGTTAGGGGTAAGGTCTCCCTAAAACAAGATTGTCTTCCCAACATAAAATTGAGCTCGATGTGACTTCTGGAGCTCACCAAAAAATCTCACTGAAGGGAAAAGGTTTCACCGAAACAAAAAGGAGCTCGAAGAAAGCAAGAGGAAATCCGTAAGACTCTAGGTGAATAAAGTGCCTTCGCTATGATGTCTTACCAATGTGAGAAAGTCTTGCCGATTAAACAAGTCCTCCTCAAACTAAAATAAGCTCTCAGCGACATGACACACTATCGACATAATCTCTTGCCCATTCAACAACGTCTAGCTGAAATGAAACAAAATCACCGGAGGATCTAGGGCTCAGTGTAATCTCTCACCCACTCGTGATGGTCATGCTAAAGCAAAAGGTCAGAGCTTAGGAAAATAGAAGGGACTCAAGCAGACTCTGAACAAATGGAACGGGTTCGGTAGGATGTCTTACTGACCCAATGAGGTCTCAGCGACAAGAGAATGCTATCAGGGGACCCCACCGAAGATGCAAAATGAGTTCGGCAAGAAAAGAGTTCGGTGAGAGGTCTTGCCGACTTAATGAGTACCTCCACTGACATGAAAAATGAGCTCGCCAAAGGGATTCAGAGGTTCACTGAGATATCCCACTGACTAGCGACTGTCTTCCTGATTGTTCTTTCGAGCTTGGTATGACTCCCATTGCTTGCTGAAACATCTCACTGATTGACACATGCTATGTTGATCGCTGCTAGGGGATGAAATCGCATCCGGGAGACACCAGTGGTGTCTCACCGACATGTGATTCCAAGCGAACCACCTTTTGACTGCCCAAGATCTTGCGTGGCATGTGCCCAACCAATCAGAGGAGTCTGGAAGAGTGACTCATTGGTCAACATAACCTGTGTTTCCTATCCATTTGCAAATACCAATCATTGAGTTCATGCAAATATTCTATTCTAGTGATGATAGGATAGAAGTAAGATTAGCTGCCTTATTAAAATTAGAAGAGCAGAGGGATGTCACCTTGCAACAATTCTTCACACATCAGGCTGTTGTCAAATGTTGGTTTGATAAAAGAGCTAAAATCAAGGTGTTCAGGATATCAGACCTTGTGCTGCTATGGGATAAAGCTAGTGAAAAGAAATGCAGTCACCAAAAGTTTGACAATCTCTAGCTAGGTCCTTATTAAATTGCTGAGATCCTAGGAGAAAATGCTATCAGACTGAGTAGCTTAACCAGAGAACCTGTTCCTTTGTCTATCAATGGGCAGTTTCTTAAGAATTATTTTGAGTCATAAAGCATGCTAATTTTCTATTCTACATGTAAATAGTCTACTTTTCTGTTTGTAAATAGTTTTGGGTTTGTGTTTCTTTGTTCCCTTTTCTGTCCCCTTGTTTCCTTTGTTCTTGGTTTCTGTTTTGTTTTGTTCTTGGGGGTTGGTCTGTTTCTTTCCATTTCTGAATGGTGGGATGTTATCTGAAGCATACTTTGGTTTCCAGAAGAGAAATGATCTAGGTATTTTCAGGCTTTTTGATTGGGTGCTTTTGTCCTAAATTCTTTTTTTTATGTTGTTATGAGGTCCATGGTAGTTTTCAACCTAGAATGGATGTTAAAACATTTGACATATTGAGAAAAATTGAACGAAATATCTGGAACTCCAAGCAAAAAAAAAAGAAGAAAATAATTATCTAAAGAGAAAAAAGACTCAATATGAATGGGTGATTTTAGTATCTCTACCGGGGCTATGGACACCTGACTGGCAGTAGAGAAATGCTGTGAGAAAACTAGAGGTATCTCCGTCAGGGCTATAGATGCTTGACTGGAAGCGGACCAATACCCATGATATCATTGCATGATAGCTAAGGGGAATCAACTCACGTAGCTCAAATCTTGCACATTGTTGTCTGAAAGATGAAGAAACTTTGTAAAAGAGTGATGCATAGTCAAGCACACACATAGATTCAGGGATAGCTAGTGTTGATTTACATTTGAGATTCTAGCTCAACCTTGGTTGCTAAAACTGGCCCAATTGGAGTTGTGGTGCTCATAAACTAGAGATTTTGGGTAGCTCAATCCTTCAGTTTCTACAAAATAGTTAAACCATTTTCCCAACTGAGTCGCCATTTGTTATGCCTTGCATAACCACCCGATTTTATTCTGGAACAAAATCGGTCCCCCTTTGTCTTTTCCCTTTAGCCTTTGGTTTTTTTCCTTAGGAATTTTCCCTTTAAGCTATGTCGGAAGTGGAACTGGGGCCAATACCAGACTTGGAAATTCCTTCACAAGTTCTGGTTCTTGTTTCTTTCTCAGTTCCAGTTCTGACGGTTCTTTGTCTTTGTCTTTTGTTCTTTCTCAGAGGCAGGTCCAGGTCCGAATCGGAAGGTTAAACTTTCTTCAAAGTTTCTCATTCGGGTTCCATCCCAGCCTCAACTCCGCCCCTCCGATATTCTCTCTTTCTTTTGTTGGTCTTTGGTTGGTTTTTGTGTCCTGTGCCTTGGATGTTTTCGGCCCTAGGAATCTTTTTCTTTTGTTTTGGTGGGCCCAGAACCGGATCAGATTCTGAACTTGGAATTCCTTCCAAGTTATGTATTCCTTTCCTTCCCCGATCCTGGTTCTACCACTTTGGTTTTTCTGCCTTGTGCGTCTTTTCGTTTTATCCCGGTGGACACAGAACCGGAACTAGAACCAAACCATGAAACTTTCTAAGTTTCATGATTGTGTTCAGTTCTGGACCCAGTCCCGGTCCTGCGTTTTGTTGTTCTTTGGCTTTTGTTTCTTTTGCTTTATTGTGGGGTTTTCCTTCCCCTTCCTCTTCCTCTTTCTGGTCCCCTCTTCATCTTTTTGGGTGACGTTGGAGGTGGGTTCAGAACATAATCTGAACCCAAAACTTGGAGAAATTTTTTGGTTCAGATTTTGGTTCCCACGCTGGTTCTACCTTGTTCGTCGTTTTCCCCTAGTTATGGTTTCCATTTTGGTCTCGCTTCCACCTCCGCCAGAGTTGGGTTTCTTTTGTCTAAAATGAAGGCATGGAAAAATTGAATGAAATCATAAGCAGTACTCTTTTCTTCTGATATATTTTATTTTGGAACTAATGGAGACCTTGTTTTCTAGGATCAGGTCGTGTGCATGCGGATGTGGTGCAAGAGCACCCAAAATACAAGTATCAAAATACAAACATAAATTTTAATGTAAAGTTTTTAATCTGTTTGTTTTGTTGTGTACAGTCTAATACACCATTGATAAGGTGTAAGGGGACCTTCTTGAAGCTTAGGTTTAATTTTGAATAAATTAGGAATCATTTTGTAGGCGTTTCCTTAGGTTTTGGGGAAAATCACAAAACATAATGTGTTTTTGAACACACATCTTTTCTTTATTTTTAAGCCCGAAACTGAAAAAATTAACGGTTTCTTGGTGATGGAAAGGAAAGCCTCGACCATTTTTGATGTCAATGAATGTTTTTTGAATGGTGGGAAGCTCTAAAAAAGGTGTTTTGATGGAATAAACAAAAGGCAATGTTTTTAATGAAAAAAATCTATTTTTTTCTGTGCATTCTGGCGTGACAGCAAATACATGAATTGAAATAATCTTTTGGTGGTTTATGGGCATGTAAAACAATGTTGTAAATTTCTATCTTTGGTATCTTTAAGTAGTTATCCATCGTTCTTTTTTTCTTTGAAAAGAAATCTATGTTTTTTTAAATTTTAGTTGACTGGTAAAAACTAGAAAAATGGAGTTTTTGGGTTGTTTCTGATCACACCATTCAGCATGGACGCAGAGGAAACAACACCAAACTCTAGACCTATATATATTGTATATATGGTAGTTGTTAGAGAGTCAATGAGCAAGTTGGAAGGCTATTCTTAGGCGAGTATTGGAAACTCGGCTAAGAAGACAGTTAAGAGGGAAAAAGAAGCCACCACGTGGTAGGGGTGTGCAAGATTCTTTTATCTAGTGTGTATGGTGATTACAGGCAGTGCTAAGAAGGTGTACAATAGTAAAAAGAAGGCTCTTTAATGGTTTTGTGGTTAGAAAAGGTAGAACAGACAAAAGGAAAGCCTTAAGAAACCCTAGTCTACCCTAGGTTGAATTGCTCCCCTGTACGGGCAAAAAAGGCACTAATTTCCAAAAAAAAAATGTCAAAGCTTGGAAAAAGAACTAGAGAATCAAGAGAAAGATTGGCACAATTGGTGGAAAGAGAGGATTTCTAACCTTGTTTTTGTGTCAAGAGGGTTAAAAGAGGTTTGAGGCTTGTAACCCTGCCCAAGAACCAAGAACCCTATTTTTGGGAAAACAATGGAGAGATAAAGCTTGGTGTTTATTGAAGCACCAGAAAAGATGAATTTGAAGGATTTGGAAAGTGCCACACACCCGTGTAACAACATTGGTAGAGTGGAGGAGTGACTGGTCTTTTGAGGAATAAAAGGCTAGACAATGCAAGTGGAAGAAAGAGTATCAAGTAATGTTTTGTAGCAGCAGATTTGCAATGATAGCAGGGTTGCTAAGGTAAACCGGGGGTGCCTCAACAAATAGAGGATCTATAGGTTGTAGGGTGAATGAGTTAGCACCTAAAGGAGTTCTTAAGAAAAAGACTCAAGCATTGAGATTGTGTTTTCTCAATCAACCCTAGTTCTATCAGATTGGTATCAGAGCA
The DNA here is from genome assembly GCA_007258455.2 of Sequoia sempervirens. Taxonomy (NCBI): domain Eukaryota; kingdom Viridiplantae; phylum Streptophyta; class Pinopsida; order Cupressales; family Cupressaceae; genus Sequoia; species Sequoia sempervirens. The sequence continues at coordinate 117,824,825 of VDFB02193867.1, forward strand.
ATGAAAGATTTGGGGAAGCAATAGCTTATATGTTAGAGGAAGTTGAATCAAGTGAACCACCAAAGATGGTGAAAAATTCACAGTTAGCCAAGATGGTTGAAGAGAAAGAAGAGGATAACAAATCTCTAAAGGAAAGAATAGAACAGCTGGAAGAAGAACTGAACAAGGTTAACTTGGAAGGCAAAATGCCAAAAGAAAAAGAGGTTGCAGAGGAAGACAAAGTCCTTGAACCTGACCCTATCTTGGAGGAGGAGCCTTTCTTGAAGGCATTAAAAGCCCTCAGTGGAAAAGGACTTGAGGGTGTGCCGCTATTCCATGGAAATATGGATCCCGATCTGGTCTTGGACTGGATGGATGGCATGGAGAATCACTTCGAATGTGATGGAGTTATAGAAGCACAGAAGGTGAAGGTTACAAAGTCAAGGTTGAGAGGATCAATGTTAACTTGGTGGAAGTTTGTCCACACTGAAAGGGAGAAACAAGGTAAGCAGCTCATATCAACCTGGAAAGGAATGGTTGCTAAAGTGAAAGAAGCCTATATGCTAGATGACTATGAAATTCAACTCCACAAGAAAAGGCAGAGTTTAAGACAAAAAGACCAAGATGTAAACACCTACATGGAAGAGTTTTAGAAGCTTTGTTTGAGATCAAATGTGGTAGAAGATGAGAGCCTAAAAGTGGCTAGATACCTCAACGAATTGAAGTGGAATATACAAGAAGAGATGGCTTTGCTCAGCCCCAAGACAGTCCACCAATGTTATCATCTAGTTATCAAGATTGAAGAGAGGAATAAAAGGAAGCATGATTAGTCCTCTAAGGGTAGAGGAAAAGGAAGAGATCAAAAAGGACAGCGTGGAGGTTACCAAGGAAGGGGTGGTGACCAAAGAAGCCAAGGTTCAAAGCTTACCGAGCATGGAGGTGAAACCTCAACAAGAGGAGGATTTAATAGAGGAGCAGGTAGAAGTAACTCTTACTTTTCCACCATGAAGTGTTATAACTACAATCAGCTAGGCCATCCAGCTTATAGATGCCCAGAGAAAGCTTCATCTAGCAATGAGAAAAGAGTAGCTTATGCACAAGAGGACATCATGAGTGTAAAGACACCTAAGATCAGTCATATAGAATTAGAAGTAGGTGAAAGTTTGATGTTTAGTAGAGTGTTGATCAGACAACTGGTCAAGGAAGAACCCAAGCAAAGGAGAGCTTTGTTTCGAGCAAGGTGCAAGATATTGGGAAAGGTATGCAAGGTTATTGTAGATTCTGGTTCTATGGACAATATCATCTCTGAGGAGGCAGTAACTAAGTTAAAATTGCAGAAGGTACCTCATGCCAATCCCTACAAAGTCACATGGCTAAATAAAGGGAAAAGTGTCTTAGTGAATGAGCAGGTTACTGTGGAATTCTTGATTGGAGGCTACAAAGACAAGCTGATTTGTGATGTACTACCCATGGATGCATGCCATCTTCTTCTTGGCAGGCCATGGCAATATGATAGAGGTGTTGTATATCATGTTAAGGAGAATACCATAGAATTCACGAAGGATGGAAGAACCTTTAAGCTGCAATCGTTGATTGAGGAAGATGAAGGGCAGCCCAAGGTTCCTAGTATCATGTTGAGCAGTGGTAAAGAGTTCATCAAGGACCTACACCAAGGGAATGAAGGTTATGTCATCCTAATGCAATCCAAAGAGGAAGAAAAGGCTGAGAAGACAGTCATACCTGAAACAGTTCAAAGGCTGCTAGAAAAATACAAGAGCATTGTGAGTGATGGAACACCATCAACCCTACCACCCAAGAGAGCAATAAGTCATCAAATTGACTTCATACCTGGAGCCTCATTGCCTATCAAAGCAGCATACAAACTGGCCCCTGAGTAGAACCAAGAGGTGGCAAGACAAGTGGAAGAGTTGCTGAATCAAGGTTTGATTCAAAAGAGTATTAGTCCATGTGCAGTCCCAGTTGTTTTGGCAACAAAAAAAGGAGGTAAATGGAGACTTTGTACTAATTCTAGAGCAATAAATAGAATCACAATTAGGTATAGATTTCCAATACCTAGGATTGAATATTTATTGGATTGCCTTGGAGGTGCAAAATTTTACACTAAGCTAGATCGTAAGAGCGGGTATCACCAAATCAGAATTAAGGAGGGTGATGAATGGAAGACACCTTTTAAGACAAATGATGGTTTGTATGAGTGGAAAGTGATGCCATTTGGTCTCCCAAATTCCACTATCACATTCATGAGACTAATGAATGAGGTGCTTAAATATTTTACAAGGATTTTTGTGGTAGTCAACTTGGATGACATACTGATTTTCAATAACACGGCAGAAGAACATTTGAAGCATGTAGAGATGGTACTCAAAAGGTTGCAAGAAGAACAGTTGGCAATCAACCTTGAGAAGTGTGAGTTCTTCAAACAAGAGCTTGTGTATCTAGGTTTTGTGGTATCCCAAGGAAAGCTAAAGATGGATCCAAGTAAGGTGGAAGCTATCCTAAACTGGCCTACACCAACCACAACAACTGAGGTAAGAAGTTTTCATGGTTTGGCTCAATTCTATAGGAATTTTATAAGGAATTTTAGTGGTATATGTGCACCAGTGTTAGATACAATCAAGGGTGGTCAGAAAACAAAGTTTAAGTGGACTTTAGAGGATGATCAAGGGTTTGAAAAGTTGAAAAAAGAAGTGGCAACACAACCTATCTTGTTATTGCCTAGTTTTGATAAATTATTTACAGTTGAGTGTGATGCAAGTGGAGTAGCAGTAGGAGGAGTCCTTAATCAAGAAGGTAGGCCTGTAGCCTTCTTTAGTGAAAAAATCAATGAAGCCAAGCAAAAATACTCCACCTATGATCTAGAACTTTATGCTTTAGTGCAGTCCCTTAGGAAATGGAGGCATTATTTGCTGCCCAAAGAGTTTGTGGTCTTCACAGATAACTAGGCACTCAGTTATATCAACACTCAGGAGAAGTTAAGCAATAGACACTTGAAATGGATGGAGTACATTCAAGCCTTCACATTTACCATTAAGCACAAGAAGGGGTAGCAAAACAAAGTGGCAGATGCATTAAGCAGGAGGATGTTGACAGTCCAAGAGATACAGCTGAAAAGCATTGGATTGGAAAGTTTTAAAGATCTCTATGGTGATGATGAAGACTTTTTCGAAGCCTACGAGGTATGTTTAGACTTTGCAAATCATTTTCATAGTCAATATGCTGAGTATACATTGCAAAATGGGTTGTTATTCAAGGGTAATCTGTTGTGTGTCCCAAGAGGATCAATGAGGGAAAATATGATCCAAGAGAAACACAATGGCAGTCTTAGTGGACACTTTGGAATTAACAAAACTTTAGAGCTGGTACAAAGGTTTTACTATTGGCCTAAATTAGCACGAGATGTCAGAAAGTATGTTGAACAGTGTGTTGTTTGCATGAGAGCCAAAGGGGGAGCTAGCAATGCTGGGTTATATCAGCCCTTGCCTATTCCGAACAGACCATGGGAATGTGTGAGCATGGACTTTGTGGTGGGTCTTCCCAAGACTAAATCTGGTTTTGACAGTGTTTTGTAGTTGTGGACAGATTTAGCAAGATGAGTCACTTTATTCCTTGCAAAACTACACATGATGCAAGCTATATTGCCCATCTCTTTTTTAGGGAAGTTGTGAGAATTCATGGATTGCCATTGAGCATTATTTCAGACAGGGATGTGAAGTTCATGAGCCATTTTTGGAAAACGTTGTGGAGTAGATTGGGAACTAATTTGTCATTTGGATCAGCTTACCATCCTCAAACCGATGGTCAAACCGAGGTGGTTAATAGAGTGTTAGCTAACCTATTGAGGTGCTTGAAAAAGGAATATGGACAGACCTGGGATATGGTGATTTCCCAAGCTGAATATGCATATAATGATAGTATGAACAGGACTACAGGGAAAAGCCCATTTGAAGTTGTGTATGGGATGCATCCAAGAGGAGTTTGTGAGCTCAGAGACCTTGGAACAATGGAGAATAGGAGTGGACATGCAGAATACTTCACTCAAACCATGAAGGAGATTCATGAGCAGGTTAAGAGGACAATCACAGCAGCAACACAAAAGTTGAAAGACAAAGTTGATGAGACAAGAAGAGATGTGCAGTTCTAGGTGGGTGATTATGTGATGATTCACCTCAAAAAATATATATTGCAGAATGGGATGTCTAATAAATTGTAAATGAAGTGGGTAGGACCATGCAAGGTGATAGCTAAGTATGGAAAGAATGCCTACAAGGTGGAACTTCCATCGGATTTGGGCATATCTCCAGTCTTCAATGTTGCTGATTTGATCAGGTACAAGGGTACAGTCAATGATGAATTTCAGAATAGTCAAGAAATCTTTCAGGATATCAGTAATATACCCCTTCCAAGTCAGGAGAAAGCTCAGGCAGAGAAGGTCTTGGAGTCTAGGGTGAAAAAGTCAACAAGGAATAAGGTATACATGAAGCACCTTATCAAGTGGAAGAGCAAACCTGACTCAAAGGCTACATGGGTACATGAGGATCAATTCAAGAAGCTTGGAATTGACCTGAAACTAATACCACCTTCTAGTTCTTTTTCTTTGTGCTGAGAGGGGGAGAATGGCGCAGGAGCACCCAAAATACAAGTATCAAAATATAAGCATAAATTTTAATGTAATGTTTTTAATCTCTTTGTTTTGTTCTGTACGGTCTACTACACCATTGATAAGGTGTAAGGGGACCTTCTTGAATCTTAGGTTTAATTTTGAATAAATTAGGAATAATTTTGTAGGCGTTTCCTTAGGTTTTGGGGAAAATCGCAAAACATAGTGTGTTTTCGAACACACATCTTTTCTTTATTTTTAAGCCCGAAACTAAAAAAGTAACGGTTTCTTGGTGATGGAAAGGAAATCCTCGACCATTTTTGAGGTCAATGAATGTTTTTTGAATGGTGGGAAGCTCTGAAAAAGGCATTTTGATGGAATAAACAAAAGGCAGTGTTTTTAATGAAAAAAATCTATTTTTTTTCTGTGCATTTTGGCGTGACAGCAAATACATGAATTGAAATAATCTTTTGGTGGTTTATGGGCATGTAAAACAATGTTTTAAAGTTCTGTATTTGGTATCTTTAAGTATCTATCCATCATTCTTTGTTTCTTTGAAAAGAAAATCTGTGTTTTTTTAAATTTTAGTTGACTGGTAAAAACCAAAAAAATGGAGTTTTTGGGTTGTTTCTGATCACGCCATTCAGCATGGACGTAGAGGAAACAATACCAAACTCCAGACCTATATATATTGTACATATGGTAGTCGTTAGAGAGTCAATGAGCAAGTTGGAAGGCGGTTCTTAGGCGAGTATTGGAAACCCGGCTAAGAAGACAGTCAGGAGGGAAAAAGAAGCCACAACGTGGCAAGGGTGTGAAACATTTTTTTATCTAATGTGTATGGTGATTGCACGCAGTGCTAAGAAGGTGTACAATAGTAAAAAGAAGTCTCTTTAATGGTTTTGTGGTCAAAAAAGGTAGAATAGACAAAAGGAAAGCCTTAAGAAACCCTAGTCTATCCTAGGTTGAATTGTTCCCCTGTACGGGTAGAAAAGGAACTAATTTCCAAAAAAAACTTGTGAAAGCTTAGAAAAAGAACTAGAGAATCAAGAGAAAGATTGGAACAATTGGTGGAAAGAGAGGAGCTCTAACCTTGTTTTTATGTCAAGAGGGTTAAAAGAGGTTTGAGGCTTGTAACCCTGCCCAAGAACCAAGAACCCTATTTTTGGGAAAACAATGGAGAGCTGAAGCTTGGTGTTTATTGAAGCACCAGAAAAGATGACTTTGAAGGCTTTGGAAAGTGCCAAACACCCCTATAACAATGTTGGCAGAGTGGAGGAGTGACTGGTCTTTTGAGGAATAAAAGGCTAGATAGTGCAAGTGGAAGAAAGAGTATCAAGTAATGTTTTGTAGCAACAGATTTGCAATGATAGCAGGGTTGCTAAGGTAAACCAGGGGTGCCTCAACAAACAAAGGACCTATAGGTTGTAGGGTGAATGAGTTAGCACCTAAAGGAGTTCTTAAGACAAAGACTCAAGCATTGAGATTTTGTTTTCTCAATCAACCCTAGTTCTATTAGGATGTCTCTCAAAGAAATATTGCCGAATGATGAAACCGTATCAACGTAGCAGTTTTTAGTTCGGGAGAAGTCTTGGAGATCGAGTAAAGTCTCGTCGAAAGAAATAAGTTTGGTGTGATGTCTGGCTAAAGGGATAGGGTCTTGCCGACTCAGAGAATCTCAGCGAAGGGAGACGACTTTGGCAAATGGTCTTGGCAACCCGATAGGGTCTCGTCGACATATTTTGTGCCCTGGGTATAACATTTTGGATTTGATGTGATGTATGCCCGACTACAAAGGTTTCCCCACAATGAAATGTCTCCTTGAGATTAAAGGAAGTCTTTCCAATAGCAGTGGATTTCCGAGCAAAGTGGGCTCGGTAAGAGAAGAGGAGTATAGGGTAAGGTCTCCCTGAAATAGGAATGTCTTCCCGACATAAAAGTGAGCTCGATGTGACTTTTGGAGCTCACTAAAAGATCTCCATGAAGGGAAAAGGTTTCACTAAAACAAAAGGAGCTCGAAGAAAGCAAGAGGAAATTAGTAAGACTCTAGGAAAATGAAGTGCCTTCGCTATGATGTCTTACTGATGTGAGAATGTCTTGTCGATTGAACAAGTCCTTCTTGAACTTAAATAAGCTCTTGGCAACACGACACACTATCAGCATAATCTCTTGCCGATTCAACAAGGTCTAGTTGAAATGAAAGAAAATTGCTGGAGGATCTAGGGCTTGGTGTAATCTCTCACCGACTTGTGATGGTCACACTAAAGTAAAAGGCTGGAGCTCGAGAAAATAGAGGGTACTTGGGTAGACTCTAAATGAATGGAATGGGTTTGGTAGGATGTCTTGCTAACCCGATGAGGTTTCAATGACAGGAGAATTCTATCAGGGGACCCCACCGAAGATACATAATGAGTTCGGCAAGAAAAGAGAAGTTCGGCAAGAGGTCTTGCCAACTTAAGGAGTCCCCCCAACATGAAAAATGAGCTCGCCAAAGGGATTCAAAGGTTCATCGAGATATCCCACCAACTAGTGACTATCTTGCTGATTGTTCTTTCGAGCTCGGTATGACTCCCATTACTCACTAAAACATCTCACCGATTGACTCATGCTTTGTTGATAGCTGCTAGGGGGTGAAATTGCATCAGGGAGACACCAATGGTGTCTCACTAACATGTGATGCCAAGCGAACCACCTTTTGACTGCCTGAGATCTTGCGTGGCGTGTGCCCGACCAATTAGAGGAGGCTGGAAGAGCGAATCATTTGTTTAGCTTGACTGATTGACCATTCCTGTGGAAGAAGATCAACAGTAGGCAAGCAAGGAGGATTCATTCTAAGGTTAGAGGGTGATGGATTGGCTTAGGCGATGGTGTTCAGATCCTGCAAGGAGGCCTGATGGTGCTTCTAGAAAATAGTCAACGTACAGAGAAGTCCAAAACAGAAAGGAAGCTGAGAGAAAGAAGAAACTGTGACTCATAGGGACAACTGGTATCTACTGATAGAGGTAGCTCAACATTAATGGTGATATTTTAGGGCATACAAATCAGCTCCACTGGAGTTCGAAAATGGACACAGAGGCGTAGAAGTAAATGCAATAGCTGCAAAAGATCTACATATCACCTCTGAAATGATCCTTCACCAGCATGGCGGCAGGAGTGCGCATTTAATGTAGGACCGACTCTCTTCAAAGATCTGGATGCTAACCCTATGACACCATGGATATTTTGTAAACCCTAAAAATAGGGGCCGACATTATTTTTGAGAGTGGTGTATGTATATGGCATTCTTGCCTCTTTGTAAGGGGGTCTTCCTTTTTTTTGGCTATAAGTTAGAGGACATAGAACTGCACCTCATTTCTTAGTAAAGGGAGCTTCTTTTTTCTTCTCAGTTAGGAATTGGATTCAGCATGGGATGGAATGTATCTCTCTAGTTGTCCTTAGTATAGATGGAAGTAGTTTGAAGACACGGGTTTTCTCTACACTGGTGATTGTGCTAGATTTGTAAATGTTGCTTATCTATCTCACTAACAGTAGAAGCAACCATATTCAAATCTACTTCATATTATGTTCTGAAATGGTATTTATCTTAAGTTAATCATCTAATTTGGAAGCTCTCAAGGAATGAAATCTTTTTTTGTGCTTTTCTTAAATGGTAATCTATAATCAATTGTTGAAATCAACACTCTAAATGAATGCAACTATGTGTTAATCACAAGTTAATTTTGTTCTTCAGTTTTAGTTAGAAATTCCTTGAGAGGCAACAAGTTTGGTAAAGTTAGATGAATTATCATTCTTTTCTGTACCAAAACCTTGATCTATCTTGTTATGTTTCTTTAAAAAACCCCAGTTAAAGTAGGTTTAAATTCATGCTCAATCTCAGAACAATCTAGAAGCTCATACCAGCAGACCCCTTGAACATTACTATTACATTGACCACTAAGGGACATCAACACAATTGAGAACCAACTATAAAGACCTTGGGAGCTAAGACATCCATGTGTTGTCTTTCTCTTTCAGGAGAAATAGAGTAGCAATATTTTGTTTGCATACTGTGTCAAAATACACATCAACACCCCCCTTTTATAAGGGTTTTTGTTGGCTTTTTTGGCAGGAAAGCATTAGAAGGGTTTTCCCAAACCTAGGTTCTAGCGAACCCCTAATGGGTTCGGTCGAACCAATAGGTTCGTATGAACCCCTAAATTCAAGTTTTTTGCCATGCATTCATTTTTTGTGAGTTTTCCTTCCTCACTTCAATTCTAAACCACTATTGTGGCTTCACCCTTATAAATGAAACAATATAGATATACAATAAAAGAGGTTAGCACTATCTATTCTAAATAGAAAGAGATAAAATGAAATAGTTTGAGTACATGCCATGTTTGTAAATAATTGTCAATAAGGTATCTATTCGAGAACTTGAAAAGAGAGCTATGGAAAGAATGTCAAATGAAATCGATAGAATATAGTATGTTTTTCGTAGGCAAATGCATCAAAGAATTTGTTTGTCCATGTATATAACCATCAAGAAATATATGGCGGTGGAAAGATAAATTTCTAAATGCACAGGTGGTCTCCTCCCTACCATATTCACATCATGAAGCCTTGCGGGCTCTAGCCAAACCCTCGAGCAAGAAAGACACACTTATTATAAATATTATTCACAAAAAGGGAAATGGTATTGAATTTCATGAAACATATATATATATATATATATATATATATATATATATATATATATATATATATATATATATATATATATATGTATGTATGTATTGAAATCCCCCTTTCATATTTAAAAATATACATATAGGCAGAAATATATATCCATATATATATGTATGTCTAAACTTCCCTCATTTGTTTCAAGCTTCCTGGAACAAACTACTAAAGGTTGCTTATGATAGCCGCAGAGCTTCCTACCTGTATACGGTGGTGGCGGTGTAGTTGGTTGCTAGAATATGCAGAAGAAGAAGGCAAGTGTTTTCCCATGTGATAAATTTTGATTAGACAATCCAAGTCTTACATAGACTGCCTGTCTTGTATCAATATGTTTCATGTGGGTTTTGATCATCAGTCATCTATCTCTAATTCTTAAAGTGTTTTCCTAATAGTTCCTTTACAATTTTTCTATATCATGAAACATATTGATAGAAGAGAATCAATCTATGTAAGAGTTGGGTTGTCAATTCAAAATTCAAGCTACATTATTTGGCACTAAATATTATAGAAAAATAGGGAAACTGTAAAAGAGATTTTTGTGCATTTAATATTACTTTTTTTTGTTTGGCATCATAGTGGTATTGGATAGTAGACTATTCTAAAAAAATTTCTCTCCACCTCTATTTTAGACTATATTGGAGGGTTTTAAAACTATTGTGCTCCAAAATCTATGAGTTGTGTATATATATATATATACACATGTATATATATATATACACACACATGTATATATATACATGTACACGTATATATATGTATACATGACTATATATGTATACATATCTATATATGTATTCATGTTCTAGTTCCCCATACCAAACTGTTCATTATCGTAGTTTTCCTGTTCTATTCTCAAAATTTTAAAGTTCTATTTAATGTGAATTTTGAAACATCTCTCATTTACCTCTAATTGTTAAGTGTTTTTCTAACAGGTCAATGAGATACATGTATAGATTTGAGTTTGAGGCATATTCTTGCTTACCAGAAATTTTATCACTATCTAGACAAGGTGTAATAGAAAATTCTATGTAACAGTTGGCTTGTTAATTCAAAATTGAAGCTACATTATTTGTCACTAAATATTATAGAAAAAATAGGGAAACTATAAAACAACTATTAGGGAAAACACTTAAGAATCATAGGTAGCCTCGAAGATGTCCTGAGTGGTGGTGACATGCCTGTGTTTTTTATGGCACCGTGGAGCTTGGTAATTACATCGGTTGGTAGTGGTGGAGTTGGTGTCCTTGATACACAGAGGCTGAATGGTAAGTGTTTGCTCGTGTGAGGGTTAATGCATTTTTTCATTGTTGTACGATGCGGTTGGACAAAGTAAATGTAGGCGGATGAAGTAAATGGAATATTGAATGTCATAGTGTGGGAAAGTGTACTTTGATTAAGTTGCAGTGTCGAAGAAATCATTGTAGTGTTGGTTACATATATACATGTATACATATGGGTGCTGGCAAGAAGTTGAGTCCACTTTTTGGCCAAAAAGTGGAAGTATTTTCCCCTATTTTCAGCATTTGACACTTTTGACCTTAAAATTTGAAGCACTTAGAGATGGAATCTTCAAAAAATTCATTGATCATAAAATGTAGTACTTAGAGTCTAGTTTCCAAATATGTAATTTTTTTCAATACCCAAATTGTACAAATTGAGTTTTAATAGATGTTTCTAAAAACCACTGTTTAAAAGTCACTTTTTTTTATACCATACCATGGTCGTGTACAACATCCATATTTTGACCTAAATTATCATATTTTTCTAAATCCTTTTGGGAAAATATTTGTGACTCACTGAAGCTTGTTCTTGATATTTTTTTGTAATTTTTTATTGAATATATTTTTTTTGTTAATTTTTTATTAGGCATATTTGTGGTTTTGAAAAATCATCATGTATGGAACACATAATATGACCTTAACTTATCATTTAAAAAAATAAAAAATTGAAAAGAATTGTCTGAAGTTTGTTCGTGTGCAATCCGTTTGTAAAAATGTTATGTTGATCAAAAGTTATTAAAATATTAAAACCTTGATATTTAAAGTTTATGGACCTGTTTCATCAGAAATTAATTGAAAAATAGAAAAAATAATCCAAATGTAAAAAAAATTACATATTTAGAATTTGCATTATCTCATCTAAAATGGGTTTTAATTTCATCAAAAAAATTTGCAAAAAAAAGTCATCAACCATATGTCCAAACTCGGTATTTTTCTCTAACATTGTTAGGACCTTCAATTTGCAGGTCAAACTAGGTTGAAGGCCTAGGTTCGGATTCCCAATTATTTTCCCGAACCAAAACACAAACCAAAAATGCATCCACAAGGTAAATCCAATTTTAAATTTTTAGAAACAGGATCCCGTTTTGTAAATCAGGATCTCGTTTCCAATATTAAATGCGATGGTCGTTGATAGACAAACAAGATCCCACTTTATAAATGGTATCTCGTTCCTTTGTTCATTTTTTAAAAAATAAATAGCATTATAAAATGGGATCTCGTTTTGTACTAATCGGGATCCTGTTCCATGTCCGTCGATTCAAAACGCTTTAACAAACGGGATCCTAATTTATAAAAAGTGGGATCTCGTTTGGCATTTAGGCTTGGGATTCCATTTATAAAAATTGGGATCCTATTTTTGCAATGCCAATTTCATTTTCTTGGCTAAGGGAAAAACTTCCACGTTTCGTGGACTCAACTTTGTGCACTTACCCATATATACATACATACATATATATATACACACACACATATATATGTACTATAAATATATACACGTGTATATATATGTATATATGTATAAATATATGTATCTATGTTATACTAATAGTTATGTTACAATTTCCCTATTTCTCTATAATATTGAATGCCAGATAGTGCACCTCCTCTTATACAATTACTCTATTTGTTAGTAGACTAAAAAAAATGTGGGAACCATATTCAAATCAAAAGTATGGGAGCTCAATTAATGTGCAAATATATATATACAAGCATAGGAATAAATTACGTTCATATTTTTAAAACAAAATTCTTAGATAAGATGTAGGTCTGCATACCTTGTGGGTGGAACTAGATGTATTATTAATAGAAGAAAAAAAAATTGGATCTCCACCTTTCCATATCAGGTCATCCAGGCTCATGGGTTGTCACCAAACCCCCGAGCAAGAACATATGATTTGAGAATTTTCTTTAGTTGAAAGAAATGTTATATACTTTTAAAAATATATATATAGTTGTAAATATTTATGACAAACAATTTGACATTTATTCGTGAAATAAGATACAACACCATGTTAAAATCAGAAGCATGGGAGCTCAATGAATGTGCGAATATATATATGCAAACATAGGAATAAATTATGTTCATATTTGCAAAAAAAAGTCTTAGATAGGACGTAGGCATACCTTCTAGGTGCAACTAGATGTAGTATGAACAAAAGAAAAGAATGTGGGCTCTCCACCCTACCATATTAGGCCATGTAGCTTCATAGGCTGTCACCAAACCCTTGAGCAAGAACATACACTTCCCACCGCTATGATAAATGGTGAAGCCAATGTTTGGGCACCTAAGTTTATTGTTTTTGGATATTTGATTGTGTTTGAGTTTTTTAATCCAAAAATAGAAACACAATAAAATATCTAGAAATAAAAAAATCTTAATCATTATAGATTGTGAAAATCTCATAGCATTAACCTGGGAATTTTCTTTAGTTGAAATCAATATTATACATTTTTAAAAATATATATAGTTGTACCAATTATGACAAAGAATTTGACATGTAGTCATGAAATAAGAGATGCAATAAAGGACATATATCCTTACCTTCTATATAAATAGAATGTAGTTGCAGCTTGTACACTATGCCAAACATGTGATCACAAAGCTATTTAGTATTGTGGAGAAGTGAAATTATAGTTCAAAATGTTTTCAATCTAAAATGGTTTCAATCGGATATAGTTAGTCACAAGGAAAATTTGATTTTTAGTGTGGTGAACATGTGTAATTGGTAGACAATATCTAAATTAGGAAATATAAACAGTTGTATAGTTTATAACAAATAATATGTAATGCATTTGCAATAGAAGAGATCTCATAAACAAGATATAGGTATACCTCATGCAAAGAGTAGGAAAATATCAATGAATGTACGAATATATATATGCAAACATAGGAATAAATTATGTTCATATTTGCGAAACAAAAGCCTTAGCATCCCATAGTGAATATTAAAAAGGAAAGACACAATAAATAGAAATTAAGAACATGGAGAATAGAAGAGGTGAACTACAATAATGAATAGTTTGTTATGAGCAAGTGGATATTGATACAACACAAGCAATCTATGTAACAATTGGCTTGTCAATTTAAAATTCAAGCCACATTATTTGGAACTGAATATTGTAGAAAAAAATGAGAAGTTGTAAAAGAACTATTGTTTTTAAGATTCAAAATTCTAAAATTTTGTAGATTGGTATAAAGTACAAACATGACATTTACTTGTACCTTTTCACTGCTTTCATTTTTTTTGCTTTGTGTATGTGTTATTTGGTTTGGATGGAACATGTTATATGTCTTATATCAATAAGTTTCATGATATTCTTTCTTCCTCATATGTTTGAAGTTTGTCATAACAAACTGTTCTTCATGATATTGTTCTTTTCAGTTCCCTATAACAAATTGTTCATTATTGTAGTTTTCCTCTCCTATACTCCATATTTTAAAGCTCTATTTAATGTTTTTTTTTCTATAATATTTTGTACAAAATTAGCATTATTCTAATACCTCTTATACAATTATCTATTTTTCTTCAATATTTACCATCAAAGGACGTAGCTTGAATCTTGTATCAACATGTTTCAAATTTTATTAGTTGTGTATAATTTTAAAGAGATGGGAAAGGTTTTATTTACATAAAAATATTTAGAAGCACATCATATAATTGTTGTCATAACCTAAATAAAATAGGTATGATCATAAAGAACAAGGTTTAAATATTTGAATTAGCAAGATGGAAAGATAGCTCTAGAAGCATGAAGAAATGCAGTTGGCAGAATACAATATGTTGTGGATATGTAGCAGTTAGTGTATGCTAGTGAAAGGAAAAACTACGAAACTCGTGATTGTTCTCCTCCCTGCCATATTGACATCATGAAGCCTCATGGGCTCTAGCCAAATCCCTGAGCAATAAAAGTATGCAAGGCCCATCAAAAATTCAATGGAGCCATATCAAATGTCACAAAATGGCGAAACAGGGGAAATTTTAATGTTTCCATATATGATTTCTTATATTGAACTATTTGTTTTCATGTAACAACTTTAAAAAGATGGATATGTTGATAAAGAGTTCCATATAGATAACTTTTTCCATAAGATGAAAAGATAATTGTAGAGACATGGAAAAATGTAATGTGTAGAACAAACTATGTTTATTGTGCTCTAGTGCATCTAAAAATTCATGCATACATGTATATCATTTATAGGGTATGTGCAAGATCATGATGGGCCAAAAAGTGGCAATATTATGGGTATTTGTAGGGTATGTGGTTGGCGAAATTTTTTGTACCCAAAATTGATGAAACAAAAAGGGTTTTTAGAGGAGATTCTTAGCTTTCCACCAATATAAATTATGTTTTAATTTGAACTTAATAAATAATTATTATTCATTTTCTATTGGAATTAAAACTAAATTCTTGATCAATAGGCTGATTGAAAAACATCTATAACTTTCAAACAATATCACATTTTTTGAATCTGAAACATGCGTCACATTCTATGCTTCACATGCTATAGGATTAAAAAAAGAAAAATTAAATTTCATGAAGTTTTGACCAAGTTAAGGTGGTCATACATATGAGTTTTTATATTTTTTAAAATTTGTAATAAAAATTCATATTACAAAAAAATAAGCATCACATCCACATGAGTCCTCTACTTATATATAAAATATATTAAAAAATTAATTATCATTTTATTATGGTTAGGGTGGTCAAACAGACACCTACTTCTTATTTTTTCCTTGAAATTTAAGTACTACTGCATTGAAATTTCAAATTTACACCAAATATATTTTATTTATTTTTAAATAAACCTAGTAGTTTAGAAACTACATTCAATTTTCTATAGATTCTATTCTTACATATTGTTTAAATAATATAGATAACTTATTCAAATTCTTACATCAAGTTACCTAACACTGATTTTTTTGAATTTTTTGCCACTTAAAGGCCTATTTTTTCCATGATGATCCTGCACATACCCTACACAATGACTTGAAGTTGTAAAAAAAAAAAAATTCTCATAGATGGTTTCCTTGTAGTGCTTTTTTTGCTGCAATAACTTTAAGGAAAAGAGAACACAGATAAAGAATTAGGCAAGATGGGACTTTTCTATAATGTTGATAAGTATAGGGAAAGAAGAATATATGGAAGGTCTTGTTTGAAAATAGACCGAATTATGTGGATGAAATAGCCAGATATCGTTAAAAGGAATACATCAAAGGAATATGAAAGGTTTTGCTTCAAAGCATAAATTGGACACAAATAACTTTATAAACATACCTAATTTTGATATGTACTAAAGCCTATCTAGCCATGTACGAAGAAGAGAGTTGAATGTATAAATTAGTAAAATATAATTTTATAAAACAAACCTTGTTTATGATTACAACAATGGTCATCTTTTAGGAAACAATTATCCCACAAATGGGATTCGTATCTCCTTGTCCATCTATGCTTGCATTGAGCCCAACATAATATTACTACAAAGCAACATTTTATTTGAATCTATCAAAATGTCTGTCACTTGTTAGATGTGTATAGAATGGGGAAAAGACATTGCAACACAACTTACAACAACAATATGAGGGAAAATGTTGTTGGTTGTGGAGCACAACACTCATAGCACACTCCAATCTACTATCTAATAGAGGTGCATGGCATCATTTTTCAATAGTTTGTTATGAAACCAACCTCACAGTGGGTCATTTTCACAATACATCCAAAACAATATACATCCTCAAACTGAAATATTGAATATTGCATTTACCTCACCCTGCCTCGATGCACAACAACAGGATCGTTGGACAATGCAGCATAAATTGCAAAGAATTTTATCATATATTAGGTAAAAATACAATGTAGAAAAGGACATATATTTTTTAACCTAATAAACAAGGAGAACGAAACAATGAAATGGTTAAAAGAGAATTCTAGAGGTGAACATTTCCTAGCTATATGAACCACATAAAACCAATTGAAAAGGTGGAAAGAACACATAAGAATGTCTGCAAGCAAAGAAACAAGGACAAATAAGAAAACCTAGGGTATATGGGCATAGAAAATGGAAAATGCAACATAGATGTAGAATTTTAAAATTATTATTCAAATGCAACACATTTTTTTAGAATGTTTTTACACTATGTGCATACATAGTTTAATATACTGGGATGTCCAAGACATGTTGCTAACTTATAGAACTTTTGGTACATATACATATACATATATATACATATGCGTACATATACATATACATATACATACATATACATATGCATATACATATACACACATATACACATACATACACTTTTTTTCCTTTGTTTATTGTTTGCAGTTATCTCTATGCATCTTTGGAATTATACACATTACCATAGGAGAAATTGTAGTTAAATATACAAATATTTGACCAATGAACTGCATAACCCATGATTACAATTATCCAAATTTCTATCTGGAAAAAAAAACATGCTCACTAGGGGAAAATAGTTTCATGTTTATCAATTACATGCCATGAGCTTGATGCATAGAGGCTTCATGAAACATTTTGTACTCTTGACACCCTACTCCTTAATCACATCAATTGTTTCATAAAGCCTTGGTGCATCAGGCTCATTCCTTCCATCATGAATGGAAAGTGTTTGCTCGTGCAAGGTTTAATGCATGTTGGTGTTGTTGTATGGTGACACGGAAGGAAATAAATGTAGTGTTCATTGCTGGACTATGACAAAGTATAAAAGGATACAAAAGAAAAGGGATGAAAATAACATTGGGTTATTAATATGTAAAGGGTATATGTAGGATCATGATGGGCCAAAAAGTGGCAATATTATGGGCATTTGTAGGGTATGTGGCTGACAACTTTTTTTTACCCAAAATTGATGAAATGAAAAGAGTTTTTAGAGGAGATTCTCATCTTTCCACTAATATAAATTATGCTTTAATTTTAATTTAATAAATAATTATTATTTATTTTCTATTAGAATTACGACTAAAGTCCTGATCGATAGGTTGATTGAAAAACATCTATAACTTTCAAACAATATCACTTTTTTTGAATCTGAAACATGCATCACATTCTATGCTACACATACTATAGGATTAAAAAAAGAGAAATTAAATTTCATGAATTTTTTACCAAGTTAAGGTGGTTAGACATACGAGTTTTTATATTTTTAAAAATTTGTAAAAAAAAAGTCATAATTAATTATTTACTTGGAAAAAAATTACAAAAAACATATGCATCACATCCGAACATGATTTCTATACTTATATATAAAATCTTATAAGAAAATATTGTCATTTTATTATGGTTGGGGTGGTCAGACAGACACGTACTTCTTATTTTTTCCCTGAAATTTAAGTACTACTGCATTGAAATTTCAAATTTTCACCAAATAGATTTTATTTATTTTTAAATAAACCTAGTAGTTTAGAAACTACATTAAATTTCTACAAATTCTATTCTTACATATTTTTGAAATAATATAGCTAACTTATTCAAATTTTTACATCAAGTTTCCTAACACTGATTTTTCTGAATTTTTTGCCACTTAAGGGCCTATTTTTTCCATGATGATCCTGCACATACCCTAAACATTATATACTTTACAGCAATGAACATATTTTTTGGACCAACCATGCTAAAGTAGATGTATAAGCAACATGTAATCAATGTGTAATCCCCCGCCATACAACCCCAAAGGAAACAATAACAACTAAAATTTATAGCACTATTTTTTTATTAATATCTAACATGCATCATAATAATCATATATCACATGAAATGAAACTATACGTGAACAATATATATCAAATCCCTTGGGGTCACATGACTGCATTACTAAACATGAACCCACTTCACAATGATACATAACGAATCTCAAGATGACATCGTGAACCCATAATATAACTTAAGTAAACAAATGTCCATACACCCATAAAGGAACACATAACATAATCAAGTGTGCATATATATACATTACAATGATCAATCAAAGTAAACAAGTACATCATAGTTATGATATGTAATTAAATCATTCAAATATTACATTGATACAATGTTGTTTCCCCACTTGAATGGGAATAGTATAGTATCATGGAAGGATACAAATGAGCTGAAGGATTACAAAGCTACAAGTTTGATCCAACTCTGGTACAACTCATAAGTCACTGCAACAGGTACAATTCTACACAACTCGATCAATATTTGGGGACCCAATGGGGTGCATACCATGTTCCACCCAATCACATGGACCCGAAAGTCCACCCCATGTGCTAGGAGTTGACAAGAAAGGTCCTCAACCAAAACACTAAGTGAACCAATGGTAAAAAACTCCACAAGTATAATAGTAACATAGGATAACATTCCATAACATTGTCAACACATAACCACATCAAAATAATGAAAAGTCCATCAGAACCAAATGCCAACATTATAAAACAACAATAAATAACCTTAAGAGGTTCCAACAACAATAGGGTCCAAATCCTTCAAAAGAGAACACAATATCAACCAACAATAAATACCAAAGGAACCTTTCATTAACATCAATAAAATTTCCATGAGGTATATATGCAACACTGAATTATTGAAAGGAGGCTTCAACAAAAAACATCAAGAAAAAATTGCCACAACAACATAGATATGGTCGCTTCTAGAGGTACAAGAACATGAAGGGGAACCAACAGGAAAGCATAAGTTCCTAATGGTTGAGGGTCATTGCATAGGTTCTATGGGTTACCCTAGTGTAACCTTCCTAGGCTACTAGATCAACCTAACCACCTCTACCGGCCGTCGGACCCCCATGCCGCTATGCGGGATCAGCATACCTTGAAAAATTACTATGCAAAGTAAAGGCAGTTGACCTTGCCATTCTAGGCCTTCCCACTCATCCTAAGCCTAAACAATCACTTGGGCCCATGAGTGAGGCTACATTAATTAAATTTAATGTGAGATACTACACAAGCCCCCTAATTAATTAATTAAGTTATCACTTGATTAAAATCACAAAGGGTTATCCTGGACTAACCACTTTAGGCATCAACACCCATTGAGAGCCACTCCCCCTTACTAGCAACAAAATATCAAAATAAAAAATGAGCAACCAACTTGTACAAGATACCAAAACTAAACCAAAATATCATTTACAACATGAGGCATGCACCATCTCATGCTAGAAATTCATAGTAAAGAGAACCACTTTTCAAGTGCAATGCTTAACCCACCAAAATCAAATTGAACATGAGAGCAACCGATTCAAAGGAACCAACAAAAGAATTAATCATAAGGAAACATATGATTTCCCCTCCTCTGGAAGCCGAAAGGGTCTACCTACCCAAAACTCACACCAAGGGTAAGTCAAACAACATAGTTTCCAACTAAATTCCAACACCAATTCAATGAATGAGGATTCCTCAAATCAAGATTAACTCAAAAAGGAAAGTACATTGAGAAGGAACCATCTAGAATCCATCCTCCAAAATCAAAGGTAAAAACATCCAACAGGGCATCCAAGGGAGACCTCAATTTTCTCCACTCATGATACCCAACCACAAAATTCCTAACAACCATACAATTTGGCTAGTAAACAACTTAAACAAAGTTAACCATCATGATAAATAATAACTATTGACCAACTCACAACTGAATTCAAGAGGAAACCTAATAAATTAGTATGAACAACCAATCATAGTATTCTCAATTACACTAATCAATATTTGCACAATGCAAACAATTATTAAACCTTACAATCACTTAATAGGACACACAACAATTCAATTAATCATGACCATGAGAACATTCATAATTCATAGAGCATTAAAAGAAAACAAAATAATATCAAATAAGAAAAAATCATTGACATTCATGGCTAACCTATACATAATCAACTGTATAATGACTACATGCTTAAGCTATTGAACTTATATTGTGTAACAACCCTCCTCTAATAATTTCTTTAACCCACTTTATAGATAACATAAAACAAATTAATAAATAAACTTTTATTCCCTTACTAACCTAGCTTTAATCTTCATAATACAATAAACCATAAATCCAAACTACCTCATCTAAACAACTTTTCTATTTTTTTTAATTTTTTTTTAGAATGTAGGAATCGGGTAGCATGACCCCCTATAAACTGCAATGCGCTTGGTAAACTTTTTAACGTGACCGGCGGTGCTGGCGCGACACGCCCTCCAGTACCACGAGACGGGGGGAGACTAGAACTCATGACCAGCAGAGCCGCAACGGAATTACTTAGCCAACCGAGCTAGGGCCCCCGCCCTAAACAACTTTTTCATTTACTAGTCTACTTCAATTAACAAAACTTTTCAAATATATAACTACAAGAAGATCAACTCAAAGGACACTACATTGGAATGGAATCATAAAAGAACATCAAACTTTAATTCACAACACAATTGATACGGTCAATTTATAGAATGTTTAACTCATCACCATAATATATCTTTTCACTCAACAAGAAAATATTTAAAACAATTAAAGAAATTAAGGAAACATATTTTATAATGATCCCAAAACCAAACACAAAGAATAATACAATTAAACAGATAAACAAAGTGACCATGCAACACATAATACCAACATACTCATGAAATCAACATATAATAATAAATCATCTAATAAATAATTATAAGTATAACCACATTTAAAATGATTATCCAACTAACTTTTTAAATAAACCCTTCATTTTTATAATTATAGCTAATTCAAATTTATCAGTAATAACCATATATTATTCACAATGAATCAAATCCAATTTCACATTAAAAATAACAATTTCAAAGATCATTCTAACCAATCAGTTTATATTTTATTTTCACATTATATATTTTTACTCATAATGAAATCATTAAAAATATTTAAAGAAAACCAGAGAACATATTTTACCATTATCTCACTTTGCTCATTACAAAGTCATTTTATAGCAATCAAATTAGATTCCCAAATAGGTATATAAAATAATTTAATTCACCTAGTTTGAATACCCACTTATCAACTAATCTTTTGTTACCATTTTTATCCACACCCCTAATTTAATTTCTCCCTAACATAATTAGCTTAAATCAAACCAAATGAAGGTAAGAGATTGTAATTAGATTTCCAAGATCAAGAGGTATGTACAAATTAAATTATTTTAAATGACTACAATTATTCAATTTCACCTTTCTTTTTTTTCATTGAACATTTGAAGTATCAATCTCAAAACATTCTATCAAACAATTTACATTTCATTTTACAACTCTTAACTCACTAACACCAAACTAAAGTGATAAAACCTATGAAATTTTAAACAATCAATTATGCCCTATCTTTTCACTTAAGAGGAGATTCATTTAACATATTACATAAACAAATTTTGTAATTACCAAAATACACTTTCACTCAAATCATTTATATTTTATTTTATAAAAATAATAACACACATATATATATATATACATCTAATTATACATATTTATGCAAATGTTGTCTTATATATATCTTTATATGTTGATACAAATACATGAGTAAATATATGTTGATACAAACACCTAAGCCTATATATATATAGATATAAATATGAATTCATTAAATTAACCTACAAAACAAATACTCTCACATGGCTCACACACCCCTCACAGGCCAAAGCCCCTACCATCAAACGGGCTACCCAACGAAGGATCAAATTTCATAATGGAAATGCAATAATATCTTATTATGAAATCTACATTCATAGAGGGAATCTACATCTGTTGAAGACAAGGAACTAATAATGGGTTCTCACGAGTAATTACTGAATCTATAAGAGAAACAAACATAAAACACACCATCCAGAGTCCATATAAAGAAGAAAGAAGGGAGCTCAGCTAGATGGTAGGTTGGCCTGAGTGCCATTACAAAGACCGATGCCAAGTCTAAAGAAGCTAACAGAAAATAATAAAGAGGCAATACCACCATTGGTTTCCACAATACAGAACGCAGGTTATCTTAAGATTCAAGACTTTTACTTAACGCATTAGAAGAGGAGAAAATTGCATCTCCACTCATTGCATGTCAAGTTAGTGTGGAATACACTATTTTTGCATTTACCTCAAATACCAACAAACATTCGTGTTATTAGAAAATGAAATAAAGTAAATCGAGCACTCCTATGAAATATTGAATCATGTTTCATAATGCAAACAAAACAACAAAATATCAAGTAAACTAATTGAGAGCACAACAACATGAATCAAATCCTATCTCATAGTGGATTGGTGCCACTTTGATATAAAAAGTGGCCCTTTCTCGACCCTTGAGAAGCTCAAATGATGAAGATGCAATGCTATGACAATAGACAAAATTAGCTCTCAAATGTGAAGAGAGTAACTTTGCATGAAGTTGTAGATTGTGGATGATGAGAATGAAGGATAGCCTCTCCATTTATAGAAGATTTTGATGAGAGAAGAGGAAAAATAGATGAATGTGGGATAAAAACACAAAACAATAGGAAGAAGCCACTTGTCACCATGTGAATGGGCCAAGGATGTGCACATTTTGATGAATGTGCCCATAAATGCATAAATTTGAAAATTGAAAATGTTGAAATGACAAGGTCGAGGGAGAGTCAAATGGAGTAATGCCACTTGGATCAATGCAAAAGGACTTGTAAGGTGAAATAAATTCCTTGTTGGAATGACTCATGCCGCTTGGAGGGAGATTTGAAATGGAGGAATATTCCACTTTTATGGCATGTTGATGGAAAATGAAGATTTAATAAATGAATTAAATTGATTTATTTGTGCAAGTGGGAAAATCTAGAGGATGGGACTTGCATTAGATTTAGCCTTAATCATGATTTGATTAACTTAAGTGAAGATTAGGTGATTTGACTTTTTGACTTAGATTTATGGATTAAAATAAGTCAAAAGGAGATGGAAAATGATTTAGATGTAGTTAAATAAATATTTTGATTTATTTAACTAAAGGGGATGATGTTAGTGTTAAAGATGAATTTATTTAATTTAAATGGAGGACTTTAGAGATTAATTAAATAAGATTGATTTATTTAATGAATGGACGAATATGACTTAATTAAATGCACGATTCCAATTTTTCTTATCTACATTTTGCCCCTCTTTGAAGTAATGTACTTGCTATGTTGGTTCAAATAATAGACTTACCGTGGTCAAATTTAAAAAAAAATCTAATTTTTTGGATGCCCCAGCGAAAAGAAGTATACTGACCAGTACATTGCCCCCTCAAGAGATCGAGCGAAAAGGTCGATTTAAAGGTCAATCTCGCAACAAAGAGGTTCAAGATGGATGTATGGATGGTTATGATGATGATGCAAATGATAATTAATGCATGTGAGATGGATGAGATGGATGATGTGATATGCTCTGATTATGAGATTTATGTATGTTGATGATTTGTGGATGTAGGATGGATGGACTGGTGATGATGATTAACTAATCATGACGTGATGTTAGAGCAGAAAAGAAGAAATGAGATGATGACAAGAGGATCCAACAAACCAAATTTATAAGAGATGATGATGAGAAATGGATGATGATGATTTGCTTATTAGGGATTGTGACTTTAAAATGGCTACTTACCTTATGTTTGATAATGCACATAAGCACGATGTATCAAGGTATAAAAAACCAGGATGGCGTTATACCTAGTAAGATGGACTTTGAATCGACAAAAAAATAGGAGTATTCTTGTTCACACTTGACATATAGAAAACTTGCTAGGACATACCTAACAAAGCAAGTATTCACCAAGTTATATTACAAGAACATCCAACAAGCACAACAGACAAAAAGTTAATGATTGATGCCCCATTCCTTTCTCTCTAGATCACTTTGATTAGAAATCATTGATAGGTCATTGGAAAGAGCGCAATAAGATAAATCAAAAAGAAAAGATCAAACACACAAACAAGTCAATATTCTTCATACCTCTAGCCAAAGGGATTTGTTTTGTTTAGCATGAGAACCGAAACAATTGCCAATAGATAATGCCCATTGTAGGAAGGATACATCCTAGGACATGTTAGTGGATGGCGGCACATCATTTTTTTTATCCAAAGTTTTTTGCCAAAAGATAATGCCCATTGTAAGAAGGATGCATCCTAGGACATGTTAGTGGATGGTGGAAAGTTGATAGGTTGTTTGAAAGGTTGCTGGTATAAGGTTGATTGACATGTTCGTGAATGATCAAGAGTTTGATTTTGCATTTAAAAGTTTGTTGTTTTGATTTTGATTTTGCATTTGAAGTTTGATTTTCTTGATTGTTGTGGTTGTTTCTATTTTTTTTTCCAAAGAGTGAGTGTGACGATTTGTTTATTATGGATGAGATTATTGCGGGTGAAAGCAAAATGGGATGGATGGATTTTTTCAAATATTTGGATTTTTTTATGTTTTCAAATGTTTTGAGGATATTTTTTAGGTTTTTTCTGAGATTTTGCAAATGTTTTGATTTTCAAAATTTCCAAGGTTTTTGTATTTTCTAAGATTTTATGAATGTTTTTGGATTTTGGTGTTTTTCAAATGTTTTTGGATTTTTTGTCTCAAGGGTTGATCAAATATTAACCTTTCCTATGTTTAAGCTCAGAGATGATGTAGTTTGGATTCCATGTTTTTGATGTTTTTTGAATTTTTTCAATGTGTTGGATTTTCTAATTTTTTATGTTTTTGGATTTTTGCATGATTTTGATGATTTGGATATGGACATGTGTGTGATGATATCAGTGCTCTGTTTGGGATTTTGTTGAAAACCAAGCTAGGGTTGATCAATCAGATTGATGGATTGATGATGATAACATTGTTGAGGATACACAACAATGCAAGGATAGTGTTAAGCAACACAAGGATTAGAATGGATATCCGAAGATGACGAGGGATTGATTGGATTTGATTAATTATTATCGATGATGATAACATTGTTGAGGATACACAACAATGCAAGGATAGTGTTAAATAACACAAGGACTGAGAAGGACATCCTGAGATGAAAGCTACTGTGTTTACTTTCTAAAATTGAAACAAAGACTGTAAGTGAAGCTTGTAAAGATGAAAATTGGATGGAAGCCATGAAATAAGAATTTATGCAAATTAAAAAGAATCAAAATTGGGAATTGGTCCCAAGACTGGTAGATAAAAACATCATTGAATTAAAGTGGGTATTTAGAAATAAGTTGAATGAGAATGGAGAAGTTAGAAACAAATTGAGGCTTGTGTGTAAAGGTTCCTCGCACATAGAAGGCATAGATTTTTAGGAAAATTTTGCTCCAGTAGCAAGAATGGAAGCTATAAGGATGTTCTTAGAATTTTCTACTCATAAATATTTTAAGGTCTATAAGATAGATTTCAAGTCAGCATTTTTGAATGGTAAGTTGGAAGAATTCTACATGGAACAACTGAAAGGTTTTTAGTTGGAAGATCAACCAGATATGGTGTGCAGATTGAAGAAAGATTTATTGGTGTAATTAATATTTAATTACACTTTGCATAAGTTTACTTAGGCTTAATATTTAATTCCTAAGTTTTAGGATCTTATCTTTATCTTTTGAGCTATCTTTTTGCTCAAGATAAGATTAGGTTTATGCATCTTTGCTTTTATAAAGCAAATCATTATCATGTAATTATTGAATTCTCGAATAATATTATGTTGCACATTTTGCAACCTCTCTGCTTTTTATGATTTTCTCTTCTGTGGAAGGTCTTTTTAGTTTGCAAATCTGATCTTGGTTTCTAACATGGTATCAGAGCCTTGATTTGCAACCACTTCTTAGATTTTTGAGAAAATCATTGCAGGTTTCATTCGGGATTCCTCAAGGGTATCATGCCTTGAGTTTATTCATGAGGCATTTTGGATTAGATCAGGCTTCACCATTAGATTCAAAGCATTGGAAAAAGTCAGGATTGGCTTTTATTTTGTAGATTTTGGCTATAATTTTCCAGATCTATGAGGGTTTCAGTTTAGGAGAATTTTTACAAGTTTTGGGGGTAGCCAAATTTTTGGAGTAGTTTGAGTAGAAACAAAGGTCACCATTGTGTTTGCAGCGGCCAAAAACCCTAAGATCGCTCTTTGTTTCGTTAATTTTGGTTAAAGTTGTTTTTGAGGCAAAATGTTTTTGTCTGAGGAGATGTACGGCCTCCCCAGCACACAGTATGAGGCTCAAAAATTTTTAAAAAGTCAAAAATAGGTGTTTTTCAATTCCCGTGATGGTGCTCCCAATAGAAAAGCCTCCCACCACCGGGCAGCCACCCGCCGACCGCTCAGGCCAGTGGTGCCACCAAACGATCGTCGGCAGAACTCAGCCCTAGTGGGCTCCTCTGCCAGAACCCTCAGTCATATGGAGGACCGGGGGCCCATGCCCAAATCTCCTCCCAGCAGCGGATTATTCTGCCCTACCAGCATAGTCCAGGACCTAAGGAATATTCTGACAATACTAGAGAATATACCAATGGATGCAAAAAATTTCTGGCAGAGGGCATTTTTTTTTTGCCTCGACGGCCAGATGGCCATCAAATTTAACACAGTGATGTACTGACGTCAGCATGATGTCATCAGCTGTACGGCCTCTTTGCCCCTCCTAGCCCTAATTTTTCCTAAAGGAGTAGGTTTTTTCTTTTGGTCATAACTTGGGCATACGGTATCAAAATTTGGCAAACGAGATATCACTAGAAAGCTAGTTCCGAGAACTTTCTAGTGGTGCATTTTATTTTCTAGTACTTTGTTATTTATCTACATTTATTGATGTTTGAATTCAGATGTGTATTTCAGGCTTCCAAGCTCATAACTCTTTGCCACGATCTCTGTTTTTCGTATTCTTTATGGCGTTGGAAAGGTATTGAGGAGTTTTATCTTGTGTCCATTCACTTTTTTCTGTATCTATCCCAAGTTTTTCATTATTCCAGATTTGTCCCGATGGGTGTTTTGGAGATTACTTGGATGTTTTGGCAGTTGGAAAGGTGAAAATTATACATTTGTACTTCATTTAAGTACCACATCATGTTATTTTCTATTTATGCATGCATTAGCATTCTTTCCTTTTACAATCGTTGGATTATTGTAATAAATGAACTATGATAAAGTTCCATTCAGGGGGGTTTCTTGCATAATAAATCTGATTAGAGTGTAGTTTTCACTTTTATCACTATATTCATATTATTTTGATGGCAACTCGCATGAGTTTATCTAGTCTCTTAGTTTCTTTTGGAAATATCTTTGCTTAGCTAGACACATCCTTGATTCACATCGGTACACACTTTATATTGACAGCCTATGGTTAATGATCCACATTGGATCCATCTCAGTTTGAAGGCCATGTTTTTATGGTTAATGTTCCAGAGTCTTTATGGTACTCCTTACCATGGAAGATTTTTAGTCACAGTTTGGCATCGGCATCGAGATACACAGTTTCCAGATTATGTCATCATCTCATCTCCTATTGCTTCATAGATTCCAGAGTTCTAGTTTGTGAGTTTTCAAGTGTTCCGTGGCATCGGGTCTGCTGTCACATTATTATGATTCTAGTTTTGGTTTCAGTTATAGACAGAAGTATCTTTCCTTTCTTGTCAGATTGCGGTTCCAGTGTTACTCCACAGTGTTCTTCCAGTGCTTCTTTGCAATAGTCATCTCATTGTAGGGGGGTTTTGTCCCACTAGGTTTTCCTTCTCTACCTCATCTTTGCATTTGTACATGAGTACCTGATCAGGCCTTGTTGTCGGGACTCATATTTTCATAATAATCTGCTTCTCCCTAAGTTGCACTTATGGGGGGGTGTTGGTGTAATTAATATTTAATTACACTTTGCATAAGTTTACTTAGGCTTAATATTTAATTCCTAAGTTTTAGGATCTTATCTTTATCTTTTGAGCTATCTTTTTGCTCAAGATAAGATTAGTTTTATGTATCTTTGCTTTTATAAAGAAAATCATTATCATGTAATTATTGAATTATGGAATAATATTATGTTGCACATTTTGCAACCTCTCTACTTTTTCTGATTTTCTCTTTTGTGGAAGGTCTTTTCAGTTTACAAATCTGATCTTGGTTTCTAACAAGATTTATATGGATTGAAGAGAGCTCCTAGAGCTTGGTATGCGAGGTTAGATAGGTATTTGATTCAACAAGGTTTCAACAAAGGTATTACATATAGTAATTCTTATTTTAAGATTAAAATGAAAAAATCCTTATTGTAGTTATGTATGTCAATGACATTATCTTTGGGGGAAATGAAAATATGTGCAAGATGTTTATTGAAGAGATGAAAAAATAATTTGAAATTTTTATGTTTGGAGAGATGAATTTCTTTCTTGGGCTACAGATTAATAAAATAGAGTTAAAGGAATTTTTATTTCATAGACTATGTACGTGAGAGAGATGTTGAAGAAGTTTGGGATGGATGGCTCCAAATTGGTAAGTACTCCTATGGTAATTGGATGCAAATTGGGTAAAGATGATGATTCACCTAAGGTTGATTAGAGAAAGTATAGATCTATGATTGGTGGACTATTATATTTGACTGCTACTTGATCAAATATTATGCATGATGTCTATATTATGGCTATATTTCAAGAAGATCCTAGGAAAACACATGTTGCTACTATTGAAAGACATTTCAAATATTCAAATGGCACTCTAGATTATGGGTTGTGGTATCTTAAAGATACTAAATTTACACTTAGTGCCTATACAGATGTAGATTGTGCTAGATGTATAAATGACAGAAAGAGTAAAAGTTGTGGTGCATTCTTTCTTGGATGTAGATTGGTAGCATGGTTAAAAAAAAAGAAAGATTCAGGCTCCTTGTCTACTATTGAACCTAAGTATATTGTTGTTGCATCTTGTTGTACACAAGTTCTATGGATGAAATAAACATTGATAGATATCACACTAGTATATGATGATCCTATTTCCATTTTTTATGATAATATAAGTGTAATTAAAATTTCAAAGAATCCTACGATGCACTTGAGGATGAAGCATATATCTATCAGGTATCATTTCTTAAGAGAGAAGGTTATGGAGAATGAATTAAAGCTTGAGTATTTTCTGACAAAGGATTAGATTGTTGATATTTTCATGAAGGATTTTCCTAAAGATACTTTTGAGTATCTCCAGGAGAAGTTAGGGGTAATTTTCCTTCCTTTCTTGAACTAGATAAATATGGAGATGCATGATTCTGATGGATCTATGGATCTATCTTTCTTTTGGACTGATGTTTTGGTGGCTGACTCTCAAGGGGAGAATGTAGTGTAAGGTGTTTCCATTGTGAGTATTTTTTTTTCATGTCAAATGAGAAATTAATGTAAAATATATTTTTCCTTTTCCATTTATGTCAAAGTGGGAGAGGAAGAATGTGAAATGGGAAAAGAAGTATGTGAACAAAAAGAGGAAGAATATAAAATATTATCTACCAAGGGGGGGAAACATGAAGAAAAATCTTGAGAAGTGTAATCAAAGCTACTATGGTATCTTTGATGGTTTTTCACATCATGTGTTGCCATCAAAGAAAAAGGGGGAGATCATTGCAAGAATGGAAATATTGAAGGTGTTTTCATTGATTTCAAAAAATCAATTGGTTATCAACTAGTTGTTGTGGACTATATATGTTGAGGATATTGAGAAAATTGTAATGAAGATATGTTGTAGGTGTTCAATGGTTGCTCCAAGTTTTTCTCTGGATTTTCCACTTATGTTTGTGTAGTTTAGATATGTTGATAATGGTTGTTAGAAGATGATATATCTAGATTTTTTAGCTATTGATTCATTGTGCAATGCAAGTTATGTTCAATAGTTGCAAACTATGGGTTTCTATGTTTCTGGTTGAGGTCCGAGAGAAATATGTTGGTCCATATTTATCTTTGATGAAATCTTATGACCTGCAGTTCTAGAGTTGAGTTTCCTTATTTTTTTGAAGATAATTTTGACATTTGGAAGGTTTGTGCTTAATGGTTTTATGTTTTTTACACTAGTTTGGCCAACCTTGTGTGAAATACTACTTTCAAAGTTGATGAAGCGTGGTTGACCTATTTGGGTCCCTATGAGTCATTTGTTTGGGTCACCTCCATTCTAATTCCACCGTAGGATGTTTTGGAAATAACCTAATTTGAATTTGAATTTGGATAGCAAACTTTGGATATGTTTCAAAGTTGAAGATGGTATAAATACAGAATTAGTTAATGGTGAAAATAATAGAAGAGTGAAGAAGAGTGATAGGAGAAAAGAAAAAGTGTAGATAGATGTGACATTGATTTTATTCAGTGAGTATGTGTGATTTGGGTGTGGCAGATCAATGTGAAGCTTAATGTTGTGTTTTTAGATGTAGTGAGTAGAAGATGAACTCTATCATTCATGCATGTCTATGAGTGATTATGGTGGAATCCTTTGTTGCATTGAGATTGTAGTCTCTCTGTACAACAAGTCTTCTTTGTCTTCTCTGTATATTTGTGGTAGTGAGCCCTCCAAGTTGATAGCACTGTTGGACAGTGAGTCCTAATTTTTGTAGTGAGCCTTGTTTCTCAAGCAGTGAGCCTCTTGTAATTAGTTTTGATATTCTCTATAGTGTGAATTAATCCTCACTGTGGTTTTTCACTTATTGGGGTTTCCACATAAATCTAGTGTTGTTGTGTTTATGTGTTGGATTCATGTTTCTACATTGGAATTTGATGATTAATCATTTGAGTAGTGTTAAGAAATAGTTTTGGTAATTAAATTAAAAGATCAAATCTATGAAAATTGATTCACCCCCCCCTTTAGTTGTCTTATTCAATGTCAAGATCCAAGTTAAGAATTATCTCATATCCAATTAAAGATCAAGAACTACATTCTACATGGCCACTCCATGTTAGATTGTTGATTTAGATTTTAAGAAATCATTCAAGGTATCATTGATCATGTTTCATTTTCATATTTCATTGTTCATCAAAAGGTTTAATTACCTAAATGGGGTTTGACCAAGGAAAACCCCTATTTCCTAACAATCAATAAGTTTTTCTCTCTCTATATGTGTGATTATAGATCTAGACTTCTTGGAGATTAAATATCATTTGAAGACAAGATTACAAGATTGGAGAAAAGTTTTCAAGTTGCCATCTACATTGCAAGATCATGAAAAGTCACCTACAGGTTGCAAATCAAAGTCTCTGACTCATAGATTTGGCAAGAAGGAACCTACAGGAGATCACCAGAGAATACTAGAATTTTATCCAAACCCTAATACTAGGAATAAATCACCACTTATGGAATATGAGTCCCAATAATACCATTTTTTTAGGTTTTAATAGATTCATATGAGTCCTTGACATATTCCAGTTTTGGCACAGAAACCTTATTCTAGGACTAAATCACCCATACTAGTGTATGACTATCACTGGTCATTAATGATTAGGATTTTCGGGTTTTGGATTTTTTTTTACCTCATCCTTCTTTGAGGTACACTTCTACTCATTCTCTATTTGTTATTCTACATTTCAGTTTCATTTCCTAGGCCATTTAGTCAAGTTTGCATGATACTTTCATCATTTACATTCTTAGTCTTTCAAATTCCTAGCTTGGTGGTGAACCCCCTTTTACTCTTTAATCACACCCTAAGATAACCTTTAATAGATATCTTCACTTCATTCTAATCTTGGATTGAGATCTCTAAGGATTTCATGAATGAAATGTGTAGAAAACTTGTTTTATGTCCTAAACCATAGAGCGGCAATTTTCTACCTTTCATTTCGGTGAACCTAACCTTTCGAACACCTTGTTTTCTGATTTGGAGTGCATCATATTCCTAGATCTAGCTTTCATTAAATTTGAATTAGGTATTGCATCGGTTAATTTGCATCTAGGGTTTCAAAGTTTTGCATTAGTGAAAGTACATATAGGTTTCATTTTTGCATCTTAGATCATCCAATTTCACTAAAAATCTATAGTTACAAATGGTTCAAACAACATACAAGTCAGAAAACTTAGAATCAACTCAGAATTTTCTAAAATTTGTACAAAACCCTAGTCTAGGACTCATACGCCCATCCAGTATAGGTTATTTTTCCTACTTTCAAGGAATTTTGTGTTGTGCATTTTTCACCATTTGACCTTTCAAAAAACCTTGAATAGGAATCATACACCCCTCTAGGAAAATTAGTCCCAAATCAAATCTAAAACTTCCTTTTACAACATTAAAAACTTTATTTTTGTACTTCTAGTTGTTGTCATTAGATAGTAGATAGTCCCAGATTAGACCTAAAACTACCTTTTGCATCATTAAAACCATCATTTTTGTACTTCTAGTTGCTATCATTAGATAGTTGTTCTAGTTTGTTGAATTTTTGTTACATGCATTTCATTAGATCTAGCTTAATTCAATTCATTTCATGCATGGCTAAATTTAAAATGGAATTTACATCACTTCATTTTCAGATTGTTACATAGCATAATTAGTTAGTTGTCATGTTTTAAATTTAAAAATTTCATTCTCCTTTTGCATGTTTGATCTATCATTGATGCATTTTTAGTTTGTAGGAAAATCATTACATCACATTTTCATTGCAAAAATCTATGGTTATTATACTACATGTTCTATTTTCAATTCTTCTTGAGAGTTGTAATAAAATGTTGTTAAGTGCATATGAATATGAAGTCCTCTCCCCTCTCTTTTTGTTCATCATTGATCTCTCTTCTAGTATCCCTTCTATAAGTGAGGCTAGTCTAGTGAAAGTGAATACAACCTCTAGTAATCATAACAATCATATTCATTCTCCTCCTAATATCTCTCTTATTTTTGAAGAAGATATTTGGATGTTACAAATAACCAATCGATGAGAGTTTGAGAACCCTAGTTTTGGTTCTCCTCTTACCTCTCCTATTAGGAAAGACATTACTAAAGAAGCGGACATAAAAATAGGTAATCATAACAATCACATAACACAACAAGAGACTATACCTACATATAACTTCAAATAGTTTACATTCATCTCCCAACATCTTCCCCTCTTGTAGTAATGTTGTAAATGTTAAGGATGTGTTGGTCCTAGATAATCAAATCTTTAAGATCTATGACAACCATCTTTATGCTTCTTCCCTTACCTATCCTCTTTTGGAATACATTATGGGACAAAGGAATGAAATTATGGACAATCATGACAATCACAATTTTACTTCTCCTAGTATCTCTCCTAGTGGTGAAGAAGACACTTTGAAGTTAGAAAACCCAATCGATGAAAGTCATGAGAATCTTGTGTGTCTCTCTTCCCCTAGGGAAAACATTATTGAAGGGTATGTGCAGGATCATGATGGGCCAAAAAGTTGCGATATGATGGGTATGTGGCTAACAACTTTCTTTTTATCTAAAATTGATGAAATGAAAAGGGTTTTTAAAGGATATTCTCAGCTTTCCACCAAATATATGCTTTACTTTGAATTTAATAAATAATTATTATTCATTTTCTATTTGAATTATGACAAAAGTCCTGATTGATAAGTTGATTGAAAAACATCTATATTTCAAATGATATCACATTTTTTGAATCTGAAACATGTACATTTTATGCTTGCATACTATAAGATTAAAAAATGAATTTCATGAAATTTTGACCAAGTTAAGGTGAGGTGGGCATATAGGTTTTTATATTTTTAAAAAGTTGTAATAAAAATTCATAATTAATTTTTTTCAAAAAAGTTACAAAAAATATACATCACATAAGGACATGGTTCTTTACTATATCTAAAATCTTATAAAAAAATTATCATTTTATTGTTGTTATGGTGGTCAGAAAAACACCTACTTCTTGTTTTTTCCCTAAAATTTAAGTACTATTTTGCATTGAAATTTCAAATTTTTCACCAAATAGATTAAAAAAAAAACCTAGTAGTTTTAGAAACTACATTCAATTTGCTACAGATTCTATTCTTACATATTTTTGAAATAACATAGATAACTTATTCAAATTTTTACGTCAAGTTGCCTAACTCTAATGTTTTGAGTTTTTCACCACTTAAGGCCTATTTTTTCCATGATGATCTTGCACATACCCTAAACAAGATAATTACATCATTGGTGAACAATAAAATACAACCATTGATAACTCCCTTACTTGTGATGAAGTCATTTTAGCTAAAAAAATCTATAAATTTCATGAATATCTAGTTTCTAGTTCTCCTAGAAACTCTACTCCTAGGAAGGACATCATGGTGGAAGAAAATGATAACATTAACAATAGTAATTTGACTTCCTTACATGATGGTTAAAAGATGACACTAGAATCCCTTCATTACAAAGAACCAAAACCGTTGAAGTTATGAATGAAAAAGTGTCCATCAGATCCACCTTGACTATTGGACCTCCTACATACCTTGTGGGACATCCTAAACATCCCTTAATTCTTTTCACACCCTCACAATGACCACAAACTATAAATAAACTCAAACTTATCCTTTATACACCTAAGAATAATGTTTTGTAGTAGCCGATTTATAATACCATTGCTCATACATATAACACTAGAAACAATCCACAACCAAGAAAAATACCTTCAACATCCCTCCCATTTCCTAACCCTATCTTGACTGGTCCTCCTCGTTTTCCTTTACAAAGTGGAAAGGAGTACAATCTTGTTGAACAAATTAAGAATACTCCTACTATGATATCCTTATGGGACCTTATTCAAGCCTCCCCTCATTATCATTACATGATTCAAAGTGCCTTACAAGAAGTTCTTCCCCCTGCGAATGTGCAATCAAATGAAGTAGCAACCCAAATTCAAAGCTATAACTTAGGTCAACTTAGACATTACTTCCCATCAAGATGAGTTACCCCTGCTAGAAGTGCAAAAACAAAATGAAGCTCTCCTGATAATAGCTAGATATGATAGGACTAGGATAAAAAGACCATTGTTGATAATGGCTACTCTCTTAATGTGTGTAATGTAAATTTTTTGGATAAGCTTGGTGTGTATGAATCAAAAATTCAACTTTCCTCTTTATCCATTAGTGGGTTTGATAATGTGGGAAAACAACAACTTGGTATGATCACTTTGCCTATTATAGTTGGAAAGGCCACATTAGAAACAATGATCCATGTTATGCCTCACGATCTTTCATATCATCTTCATAAATAGGAAGACCATGGATTCATGCAATGAATGGGGTACCTTCTACTCTTCATCGTATCATGAAATATGGGTATGTGCAGGATCATCATGGAAAAAACAAGCCCTTAAGTGGCAAAAATTTAGAAAAGATCAGAGCTAGGAAACTTGGCATAAAAATTTGAATAAGTTATCTATATTATTTCAAAAATGTAAGAATAGAATCTATAGAAAATTGAATGTATTTTCTAAACTACTAGGTTTTTTCTTTTTAAACCTATTTAGTGAAAAGAAATTTCAATGCAGTGGTACTTAAATTTCAGGGAAAAAATAAGTAGGTGTATGTCTGACCACCCTAACCACAATAAAATGATAAATTTTTAAATAAGATTTTAGATATAAGTAGATGACTCATGCCCATGTGATGCTTATTTTTTATAATTTTTTCCAAGTAAATAATTAATTATGAATTTTTTTACAACTAAAAATATAAAAAATGGCATTAATCTAACAATAACTTAGTCAAAACTTCATGAAATTTAATTTTTATTTTTTAATCCTATAGTATGTGAAACATAGAATGTGACACATGTTTGGATTCAAAAAATATGATACCGTTTGAAAGCTATAGATGTTTTTCAATCAACCTATCAATCAGGACTTTAGTCATAATTTGAATAGAAAATGAATAATAACTACTTATTAAATTCAAAGTAAAGCATAATTTATATTGGTGGAAAGATGAGAATCTCCTTTAAAAACCCTTTTCATTTCATCAATTTTGGGTAAAAAAATAGTCAGCCACATACCCATCATATTGCCATTTTTGGCCCATCATGATCCTGCACATACCCATATGTCTACAACAACAAAGCAGATACAATCAAATCTTACCCTTAACGAAACAGTTATTTAAACATTAAGAAAAATAAGGAAAATCCTTTGAAAACATTGACACCAACTACACAAGTAGAACCTGAGCAATAGATTGACAAAGAAAAAAATATTGAGGAAGTCACGAAGCTATTAGAAGATGATTGGGGTTCCTTAGATTTCACATCACTCATGGGAAAATAAAAAATCATAAACAAAGACACTGAAAAGTAAAAAGAAAAAGTAGTAATGTCAACACAAAATTTAGAAGACCCTTTGAAAGCATCCACCTGAACCACTTTATAAGAAGAAGAAAATTATAGAAAAAAATTTCATGAACTTGACTATGAACAACCACTAAATCCTATATAAATGAAAAAGCTTTATGGAAAAGGCTATGAGCTTATGAAATAAGTTAGCTTTAATAGAAAAGGATGTGGTGCTAGAGAAAAAGACCTTTTTCTTGTCCTATATCTAACCTAACACATAAGGGAAGACTATTGGTCTTGGTTATTGTCCCTCAAAAGAAACAAACAAGTCTTTACTTAATATCCACATTCTTACAAAAGATCCTTCTAAGACAACTTCAACATTAATGCATCCTAAATTGATAGACACTAGTGGTCTTAAGTATTGTCCTTTGAAAGACATAGAGGAATCCTCCTTTAACATCAATGTCATCACACAAAACACTAATGATTTGAATTCATTAGATTTTACACATTCCTTTAAAGAAGAATACAAAATCTTGTCATCTAAAGATTCTTGTGTAAGTATGGAACCTTGTACTAAGCCTGAGATATCTTTGTCACAAAATAAAGGAGCATCTTCTACTTTTGATCAAGAGAGTATTTTGTTGAGACTCCTCCAAGATCCTTTGATATCCCTCCTTCCAAGAACACGAAATAATTGTTATTACAATAAGTCATTTTGTGCATATAATAGAGTTCATGGTCATTCTACTAATGAATGTAAGGCTTTGAGTAACAAAATTTAACATCTTAAGGAATGTAGTGCTCTTTCTTGTGTTAAAGCAAGGTATTTGCAGGATCATCATGGAAAAAATAGGCCCTTAAGTGGCAAAAAATTCTTAAAAATCAAAGTTAGGAAACTTGATGTAAAAATTTGAATAAGTTATCTATATTATTTCAAAAATATGTAAGAATAGAATCTATAGCAAATTGAATGTAGTTTCTAAACTACTAGGTTTATTTTAAAAGAAAATCCATTTGCTAAAAATTTGAAATTTCAATGCAGTAGTACTTTATTTTTAGGGAAAAAATAAGTAGGTGTTTGTTTGACCACCCTAACCAATATAAAATGATAATATTTTTTTATAATATTTTAGATATAAGAAGAGGACTCATGTCCCAATGTGATACATATTTTTTTGTAATTTTTTTCCAAGTATATAATTAATTATGAATTTTTTATTACAACTTTTTAAAAATATAAAAACTCGTATGTTTGACCACCTTAACTTGGTCAAAACTTCATGAAATTCATTTTTTTTTAATCTTATAGTATGCAAAGCATAGAATGTGATGCATGTTTCAGATTCAAAAAATGTGATTCCATTTGAAATCTATAGATGTTTTTCATTTGGTCTATCAATCAAACTTTAGTCATAATTCAAATAGAAAATAAATAAATATTATTTATTAAATTCAAAGTAAAGCATAATTTATATTGGTGGAAACTTGAGAATCTCCTTTAGAAACCCTTTTCATTTCATCAATTTTTGGTAAAAAAAGTTTGTCAGCCACATAACCCACACATACCCATTAGATCACCACTTTTTGGTCCATCATGATCATGCACATACCCATCATGATCCCATTCCTTTAATTGATACTAATTTTTTTCCCATCATGATATTGCACATACCCAACACCTAGTTCCTTTAATTGATACGAATTTTCACTCTAGCATGTTTCTCATCAATCACATTAGTTCATCCATGTCCTACACTAAGTGGGGGCAAGGGGTTAGGTTAGCCTTGTCCTCGTATGACATTTTGTAATGACAGAAAATGTATACGCTTACATTTTCACACTTGTTTGGGCCCTCCTTGTTAAATTGAGCATAATGTTGCCTTGATTTAGTGTTGTAATTTGTTTAACACATTCACATTAAGTCTTGGGCCCTTGTAAACTAAACAAACCTACTTGTTCCTTATTTAGGGTGTTGTAAAGTGTATCCTAACACTTTCACACTAATGTATGGTTTCATTAATAAATTGAGCTTCTTTATGCCTTATTTG
The DNA here is from genome assembly GCA_007258455.2 of Sequoia sempervirens. Classification (NCBI taxonomy): domain Eukaryota; kingdom Viridiplantae; phylum Streptophyta; class Pinopsida; order Cupressales; family Cupressaceae; genus Sequoia; species Sequoia sempervirens. The sequence goes on from VDFB02193867.1 coordinate 117,863,631, forward strand.
GCCTTATTTTGCATTCATAAGCCTTAATCAATGCATATTTCTAAGGATAATCCTAAAATTTACCAATAACCAATCTTGATTCATGTGATTTTGGATTGTATGGCCCAAATTTAGTGATTTTGGACTTTTATGCCACCTTGGGTGTATGAGTCCCATCTAAGTTTGGAGACCCCAATCTAGATTTCACATCAATCTAAGCACTTATTCAAAAAAGTGTCCCAAAGCCTAGTCTAGTTGGACTCATACATAAATTTTGGTGTATGAGTCTCATGTGGCTTAAACCTAAATTAAATTTTAATTATTGGTGGGATTTTATTTTCCTATATCTAATGTTGGCTTGTAGTGTTGTAATTTCAAGGAATTTAGCATTTAAACAAGTATATGTACAAGGTTATTTCAATCATTTTCACCTAAGACTTTCAAGAGAGCATTCCTAAGAGCAAGTATATGATTACAAAACTTCACAATTGAGTATTCAAGGACATTCAACAACATATTTAAAGCATTCAAAGGAAGCTTTCTTCATCATTTCTTGTAGAAATTCAAGATCCATAATCATGTCAAAGACAGTGCATCAAGCATGTTGTTGAGCTAATATTGTTGGCATAGCATTGAAGACCCATTTGCAAGCATTGTGTCACATATGTAACTAAGGGCTAATTTTAGGTATGGATTAAATGTTAGAAAATCGATAAAGACTAAGAAACCCAAATAAATTACAAAGTATAATAGAAACTAAAATAAATGAAACAAGTATACCAAATAGTTGTTGAAGCTTCCATGATTCACCTTTGTAACACCTTCTAACTTGTTGGTTGATGTATTGCCCTCAGATTCGACATGCGAGCAATCTGTAAATAAAATTCTAAGTCCTATGCCAAGCTTTGAAGGATTTGATCAAATTCTATGTCTATGCCTAAATGATTAAAAATGGCTATGCCTAAAAATGCCAAAACTTAATGAAATATGACAATAAATGCTACAATTCTTGTGAAAAATCTAAGTATGTCAGTGCGTAATCTAAAAATGAGAACAAAATAGCATTTTATAGAAAATGCCATTTTGAATGGACGAACTAGATCGAATTTTGACAGAGATCTAAAATAAGAGGACAAGATTAAATATGATAATCCCTAATCAGGGTTAGGGTAAAATCCTTAAGTGAGTGTTTGAGATGTCATCTAAGAAGATCGAATCATCGATAGAGAATAAATGAGATAATTAATTTAGAAATAAAGATTTTTGAAATTCAAGAAGATAAAGACTGCCTGATTTTTGAGATTCAAAAAATCAAGAAGATAAGAGTTGAACTGAAGATCAGATTTGGAAAATCAAGAATCTTCTCGATTACTTGATTTTTAGAAGAAAGTTACCATTTTGAATTAAATTAATTCAAAATATGGATTTTGTGAGATAATAAATTATCAATTTTTAGATTATTTACTAAAATGAACTGTCAATTAAGAATGTGATATCATTTTAAATAATTTCATTTATTTAAAATGAGGGAAATGTTAATTTTGTCTATTAAATAATTAAAGATAATTATTTAATTTAGAAGATATGATTAATAATTAAATAAATTAATAAATTCATTTAATAATGAGGATTAGTGGCCTATTAAATAAATAAATAAGATTCATTTATTTAATAATGAGGAAGAATAGATGAATAGAAGTAATTAAATAAATTAAGAAATTTATTTAATTGTAAGAAGATAATAGACCATTAGTGACATATTGAATAAATAAATATAATTTATTTATTTAATAATCATGAAGAATAAAAGAGACATGAATTAATTAAATACTAATGTATTATTTAATTAATAGTCAGAAGTGGACCAAGGACATAATTAAGATGTCATGATTATGCTAGGACGAAAGATGAAAAATGAAGCTTGCATGCCTAGGTCATTTTTATGTGTCTACATTTTGTCCCTCTTTGTCATAATGTAGCATGTCGCATTGTGACAAAGAAAATAAGTCAAAGCCATACCCCAGTGAAGATCTAGAGTATCAATGCCCCCTCGGGAAATTTTTCAAATTTTGGGTCAGTAGCAGAAAAAATTGGAAAGGGTCCCGATAAGTCAATTTGATGACTAGAAAAATAATGGCGTAGTCAATTTTGGATTCTAACATGTTTAAGATAGCCAACGAGGTGGTCAAAGTCGGTCAAATGAGCCTACAGTAATAACCTAGTTGACAAATGTCATTTTGACCTTATAAATAGGTTGGCAAAGGGGTAAAAGTCAATTCATTTCCACTATTTACTTTGCAAATTTTGAGAGCTCAAAGTGAAAGAGGAGTGCAGCAAGGATGGTGATTCCAGTCATAGAGCATCACAGGGAGATTGTGCAAAGCTTCAAGTGGCCAGAGGGCTTAGAGCTAGCGGTATGTACCCCTAACCCCCTTTGTAATTTTTTCATTTTGTGTGCCTAAAGTTAGGGCTTAAGGGGGACAACGAATGTGTTGCAACACATATGTGTTCACGTAAGTCGCATTTCACTTCGTGTTCGATGCATTTGATGCGTCGCGATGCAAGTGAAAGGGTAATTTAGGGTAGACCTAGGGTTTGTGATGCATTTGTCAAAAACTGTGATGCATTCACCTATTTGAGTCGCATTTGAATGTTTGAATGTCGCAATCATTATTTTTCCACGCAATCGTTGACTGGCACGACGCATTTGAATGGAATGACACAATTGTTATATCGTGACATAATCACATTTATGAAATGTATTTGATCATCCAAGTGATGCAATTGAAACGTCACGATGCATTTGAAGTACAAAATGACACATTCATTGTTTTGAGATGCAATTACAGGTAACGCGACGCATTTGACGTTGAATTTGACTAATGTTGATTTTGATGGTTTTTGAATATGAGATGGTTTTGATGATACTAAAAAATTGTCTAAATTGTACTGATGCATTGTTTGGATTTGTACAGAGACAACTTGCCCTGATTTACACATGAGAGAGTAGATCGATGAACTTCTAGTTTGCTGACCAGCTGACTCTGCGGAAGTGATGACGTTTGATATCACTAGGTTTGTTCTATGTCGCCTATATGCTCGCTATTCGGGCTAATAGGGGACTACTAACTATGTTATGCAAGTGTTGGAACTCTGAGACTTCTTCTTTCCACCTGCCGATAGGAGAGGTGACCATCACACTAGAGGATGTGTACTGCATTCTACGGGTGCCAATCCGAGGAGAGCAGATTGTCTATGACCCTCGTCATGGCGAGCAGACTTTCTAGGCATACTATCAAGATGAGGGTGCATGACTTGGCATCTAAGGATACAAGATCTGATGGGAGTTCATGGCAAAGAATTTTGCTCATTTTGATGCATTCTTGGCGACACTTATTGGCGAGATATTGATTCCTGACCGTCGCAAACATGGGTTCCCTATTGGTTGGGGAGACATCTTAGTTGGGATGAGACGAGACAGGACAATGTATGCCTGGGGCCTATGTTTTTTGGGCACACTCTACCACCAGCTGCATGAGTTTGTCTACCAAGAGCTGAAAGTATTTCATGTGGCACTACACTGATGATGATTTGGGCTTGGGAGTACATAGCTATATATCGACCACCCGTTCAAAGACCAAAGTTGGCCGCAGGGATGCCCTATGCCTACTACTATGCCAACACCTTACAATAGATATAGATGGGAAAGATAGGCTGGTGGCGGCACCAGATTGACACCATGGTGTCCTTCATCTGGAGGCCATACCGAGACTATCAGTAGTGGGATGATGAGGATGACCACCTGAGCTTATGCAGACAGTACCGCTACTTGATTGGAAGGACCCTGCAGAGCTAGCTTATTATTGAGATGTATCTACCCTAGCATGTCCTTAGATAGTTTGGAGAGCAGTAGGGTGTACCTGTAGGGACAACTGAGTATGCTCAATCTTCTAGAGAGTATGTTTGGGGGCTAGCGATTCTAGTAGCCTTTATAGAGCAGCAGATTGATGGGATAGGAGCCCAACTATGGGGATGGAGAGGTGGGATTGCAAATCCGAGGACCACTATAGATTATGACCTATGGTAGGAGGCACATTAACCAGTGCCACTGATAGATCCAAATGGGCCAGTGCCTATGGATAGATGGTTAGTTATACCTCGTGTGCCGAGAGCTAGGCGAGGAGGTAGGGGCAGTGATAGAGGCAAAGGCTGGGGGAGGGATGGAGGCTGGGATGGAGGCTGGGATGGAGGCAGAGACGGGTTCTGAGGTGGAGATGGAGGCAGGGACAGAGGCTGGGGTGGAGATGGAGGCAGGGATGGAGGCCAGGATGGGGATGGTGGGGGTGATGGGGATGATGGAGGAGATGGCCAAAGATAGTAGAGATATGGTCAGACATAGGGTAGGAGGGTGTGCCCACGTGTGGCGAGAGTAGTACTAGATACTATCCCTGAGGTGGATGAGGAGGGGGAGAGAGAGGAGGTGGAGCAGCTACAAAGGGAGGGAGAGGAGGAGAGACAGAAGGAGGATGTGGTGGAGGTGGAGAGATAGGAGGAGGAGGTTAGACATGAGGACTAGCCGAGGTAGGAGGAGGAGGATGATGATGAGGATGATGCCATGGATGAGGCCGAGAGACTCCTCAAATGGACGATGGAGGGAGAGGAGGAGATACTGTCCTCCTTGAGATTTCCCCAGGATGCCATGATAGATCAAAGGGTGGTCAATCTACAGAGGAGGTTGGATGAGAGCATGACACATGTTAGAGCACTACAGTTAGAGCTAGAGGTGGCTCAAGTAGAGTGGGATTAGGCAGTGATCTGTCAGTAGGACTCAGCTCAATGGTGCATAGAGTTTGTGGCATTATGCACTGGGCCCTCTGGGGATATTTCTCATGAGCTAGCTAGGGTGAGCATGAGGTTGGGATAGTACATGACTTTATATGAGTAGGTAGTGCTCCCCAAGCAATGAGATTTGACATTGTCACACTCACAGACGAGGAGAGGTAGTGGACACAGATCAAAGAGTGCTAGTGGCAGCCGAAGTCAGACCATTGTAGGAGGATCCACCTCCTCAGGGCATATATTATGGCATAGGTCCCACCACTCATGTAGGCATGCCTACGGGTCTACTAGTTTAGTGCAGAGGTTAGTACAGAGGCAGTTTCCAATGGTAGATCCTTTAGTATCTTAGAGTCAGTCTTTCATGACATCACAGGTGTCGATGACCATGGAGATGATGCCATCAGTGTCAGTTCCATTGGTTGCACAGACAAAGGTTGCTATAGGTCTACCCATCCTTTCAGTACTAGTCACAGAGCTCCAACCACCACACTCTTCACCACGAGGGGATGATGAGAGTCTACTCTAGGGGCATGTTTTCCATATTTGGTTCTTTGTTATGACACTTTATGTATAGATCATTGAGCCTGCGAGCTCCATTTTTTGGGATATCTCTTGACTTTATCTTATGACATTGTACATTTTTGAGATAATATTATATGATGATGTAGTTTTGATGCGGCCTATATGTGTGTTATGCGATGTTATTTGATTTATGCATTATGATATATGTGATGTATGATGTTGATTGATGATGTATCATGTATGTACTATGATGCTTACTTATGATTATGATGCCATGATGACACAATGCTTATTTATATGTGATGATGATGATATGCATAATGTATTTATTAAATGGATGTAATGTTGATGATTATGTTAATGCAATATGCAATGACATGTATGTGATTTACTATTATGGATGATGTATGTATGGACCTAATGCAATGTTTATATGATCATGTATGCACTTATTTTTTTGTATGTCACAAGATATCATCGTGAGATGGATGGGAGAAGATGACCAGACTAACAAGAGAAGATGACTAGACCAAAGGAGATGCATGTTAGTTCCTAGACCAAATCCTTCAAAGCTTTACCATAGGACTTTAATATTTATTACTCTTAATCATCACTGGGCAAACTGTTGTAATGGCCAACAAACACCATGATATGACATAGATCAAGGTGTGCAAGGTCGTACCATCACATAATACAAACAGTCATAGACAAGGATGATCATGACTCATACTAAGAGAGTGATTGCCCTAGTCTTTTGTCATAAACAACCACAAGTAGAAAAAGACAAGAAGGACAATTCATGAAACGTCGTTGCTTCTCTAAATCTTGTTTCTAGGACATCCTTGAGAAACTACCAACATGATTTCCAAAATACAAAATAAAGCCCTTATCATGATATGTTGTTGTGTCAAAGTTCTAACGATGCCAAGATGATGAAATGCCAAAGATTTTTCAAATTTAGGAAGGACACATCTTGAATAATGTTGATGTTGAGAGTATTTGATCCTTTTAAATGTCAAAAGGGATCCTCAAAATGTCGAATGATAGTGACGATGCCTAGGAATGACACATCCTAAGGCATAAATCACAGAGTTTGTTCTTCAGAAGGACACATTTGAAGAATACTGATGTCGAGAAGAGTGATCCAATGTCAAGAGGATCCCTCAATATGTCGAATGATAGTGATAATGCCTAGGAAGGAAACATCCTAAGGCATAAATGATAGGGGTTATCTTTCAGAAGGACACATCTAAAAGTGAACCAAGAGTTGACAGTTTGATAGGATATGATCATTTGACTTGTTTTGACTGAGTTTGACGTCTGTTGACCATATGCCAATTTCTTTTCACATGTTGATGTGATTGTCATATTGAAATAAATGATATCCATACTTTGTTTTAGGTGTTTTTCGGTTTGGAAAATGATTTCGTCTTGACTTGAAGACATTTGGCGTGTGTGCCCATGTAATGCCATGAACCCTAATGGACTAACCTAGTAGGGCCTCGGGGGCTCATCGACAGATGGCCTTGCCTACATCATGCACTCAGAGACCTCGTAGTTCAACACAACCAATGACTTTGTCTTGTTGACCAAAGATTAAGTCATCATTTTGTTTTGACAAACCTAAAGGGATTGACCTAATGTCTCGGGGACTCAAGTATGAGTCTTGCCTACGTAGAAAATGCGCAGAGACAACGCAATTCGGACAAATGACAGACGAATTAATTTGATAGACCGAATTGACAAGAGACAACTCTATGTTTGCATTCTTTGAGTGGTTTGATGTTTGTTGTGGTTTTCTTCAGGACATTTTTCAATTTTTAGGTCTTTTTTTAAGACATTTTATGATGTTTTTGTCTAAATTTTTTTAGAACTTTTTGCAATTCTTTTTGTCTTTTTTCAGGACATTTTATGATGTTTTTATCTTTTTTAGGACTTTTTGGCATGTTTTTGTCTTTTTTCAAGACTTTTTCCAATGTTTTTGTCTTTTTTTTAGGATGATTCGTGATATTTTTATATTTTTTTCAAGACTTTTTGGCATGTTTTTGTCTTTTTTTAGGACTTTTTGCAATTGTTGAAACCATGTGTGACATCCACTGTAGTTACATGATAAATTTTTTTTCCCCCAGTCAGGTCCAAGACTTGGCCAAATTTAAAGGGCGTGAAAGGGGTGTGCCTACTATACCAGATGGACATTAAAGAGGACTTGATGTCAACCGTTTATCAACCATGAGAGGAAGGGTATGATGTCATGGTGATTGGTGTGATAATGGTGGGAGATGTATTTTATCGTAGGCTAAGGTAGACAAAGTAGCAGTAGATGGCAGAGCGATGATTGATTACGCATGGCACCTGTTTGCCAGGTTTTCAGCATGGTACTTATCCAAAGCACCTATTTTCTCAGTTTTCACTATTGGACTAATTATTTTTCTTTACTATTTTTGCCATTTTTCCTATTTTTTTGGTGTTGCTTCCAAGACACCTGTTTGTCGGGCTTTCATCAAGGCAACAAATTTTTATCATTTTTCAATTTTTTTGTATTTTACAGTTTTTAGCTCAATCTCTGGATGATATGCGTAGAACTTTCAGAGATGTAAACTATTGATAGGCTTTGTCAGCTGTTCACCATCTAGAGTTGCTAGCTGATAGGCTCTAAAACCAAAAGAAGATATGATGACATAAGGACCCAACCAATTTGGTTCAAATTTTCTTAGCTTTTCTCTATCAGCCTGGTTCTTAGGGTTCTGCATGAGGACTAAGTCGCTAATGTCAAAATTATTGACCATAACCTTCTTGTTGTAACTGTGACAGAGACAGTTCTAATACACTTGAAGATGGTTTAGAGAATTTTTTCTTCTTTCTTCTAACATTTCTAGCTCGTGCAGGTGTGACTGTCTATAATCTTCGTCATCCGTTAGACCCTTTAGGGAGACTCGTAAAGAAGGAATTTCAACCTCAATGGGCAAGATAGCGCTAGCTCCAAAGACCAGGGCAAATGGAGTAGCTCCTATAGGCATACGAATGCTAGTGCGGTAAGCCCACAAAGCAGGGTTGAGTTGGATATGCCAGTCATGGCTAGCGTCATTGACAGTCTTTTTGATGATTTTAACAATGGTTTTATTTGATGCCTCAGCTTGACCATTACCTTGCGGGTAATATGAGGATGAAAAATAGTGTTGGATGTGAAATCGCTCACATAACTCATGAATTTCCTAGTTTTTAAACAGATATCCATTGTTAGTGATGATGGATTGTAGAAGTCCATATCGGAAAATGATGTAGTTAAGAATGAACTTGGATATTTGTTTGTCAGTTATATATGTCAGTAGGATGGCTTCAATCCACTTTGTAAAATACTCAATGGCAGTGATGATGAACTTGTGGCCATTGGATGAGGTAGGATGGATCTTACCCACGAGGTCGAGTCCCCATTGAGTGAAGGGCCAAGGAGAAGTGATCGACCGAAGTTCCTGCGCTAGAGCGTGGATCAAATTATTATGAATCTGGCATTTGTGACAAGTCCTAACATATTCTATTGCATCCTTTTCAACAGTCGGCCAATAGTACCCAAGTCTCGTTACTTTCTTGGCTAGAGTAGGACCACTCAAATGAGACCTGCATATACCGTCATGAACGTTGCATAAGGTTTTACGTGCTTCGTTGGTGTCGAGACATCTAAGGAGGGTGTCGTCAAAGCTATGACTATAAAGGGTGTCACTAATGATGGCATATCTTGTGGCTTTTTGGATGAAGGAATTCCTTTGGTTATTGGTCAGGTTAGGTGGAAGGGTTTGGGATGTAATGTAGTCATATATATCTTGGTACCAGGGAGAGTTGGGACCAACAAGTTCACAAACCATCTCTAAATCTGGAATTTCATAAGCAAGAACCAAAATTTGTTCTATTAGGAATTCCAGCTGAGGCATATTTCTTGGAAGTAAAGGAGGGAGCCTATTATAGCCATTGCATCTGTCACTTTGTTTTGTCTTCTTGGCACTTGTTCAAAAGTTACCATATGAAAGTATGTTTGGAAACTATCAACCATTCGTTTGTAGGGCATCAGCTTCTCATCTTTTGTGTCATAGTCATCATTAACTTGGTTAATGAAGAGTTGAGATTCCCCATAGACATGCAGTGTTCTAATTTTCCATTTGATTGCCATTCTAAGTCCTGTAACCAATACCTCATATTCTGCCACATTGTTTGTGCATGGGAAGGCAATGCGGAAAGACTTAGGAATGGAGTCTCCTTGAGGGGTGATGAACATGATTCCTACCCCCGAGCCATGATTTGTGTGTGATTTGTCAAAGTAGAGTTGCCAAGATGCCTTAGGTTCCATATGGAATATCGACTCATCTAGAAAATCTGCCACTAATGGGTGATCACTTTGTAAAGGTGCATCCGCTAGCTAGTCCGCTATGACTTGTCATTTTATTGCCTTTCTTTCTACATATTGAATGTCATATTCGCTTAGAATCATGACCCATTTTTCCAAACGTCCTGTTAATGCTGCCTGACTTAACAAATATTTGAGGGGGTCAATCTTTGTTACTAGTTGTGTCTAATGGCTTAACATATAATTTCTTAGCTTCTGAGCTACAAAGACCATGGCTAGACAAGCTCATTCAATTGGTGTGTAGTTCAGTTCATACCTGACCAATGCTTGGCTGATGTAATATATAGCTCTTTCTTTTTCTTCTTGGTCATTCTGTGCTAGTAATGCCCCCAGTGTTGAATTAGTTGCTGAGATGTATAGGATCAATGGATTTCCATGAATGGGATGCATGAGGATTGGCGTTGACAATAGGTAATCTTTGATTTTCTGAAAGGATTCTTGACATTTATATTTCCACACAAAGGGGATACCCTTGTGCAATAGATATTTGAATGGGTGACACTTGTCAGCCAATTGGGCTATGAAGTGTTGAATAGATTGTACCCTACCTTGTAGAGTTATGAGTTCACTAATTCCTTTAGGTGGGCACATGTCTATGATGGCTTTGAATTTTGTTGGATCAACCTCAATGCCTCTTCGAGAAACTATATATCCCAAGAGTTTACCCGATGTGACACTAAAGACACATCTCTTAGGGTTCAGTCAGACTTTGTATTCTTCTAGTCTCTTGAAAATTATGTCTAACACCCTAAGATGATCTTTCCTAGTTACTGATTCACCCAATAGGCCATCTACATAATCTTCCATTATTTTATGCATCATGTCATGGAAGATTGTGGTCATTGCCCTTTGTTATGTGGCACCTGCATTTTTGAGACCGAATGGCATGACATTCCAACAGTATATACCCCATGGGAAAGTAAATACCATTTTGTGCTGGTCTTCATGGGCAATGCAAATCTGATTATAGCCAGAGAAACCATCCATAAGGGACATCTCATATCGTGTTGTGAGGTCAACTATGATATCAATATTCGGTAAAGGAAAGTCGTCTTTTGGGCATGCCTTATTTAGGTCTCTAAAATCTGTACAGACGTGGATTATCCCATTTGGTTTTGTTACTGGCACCAGGTTAGAAATCCATTCAACATAATCAATAGACTGTATGAATCCAGCATCTAGAAGTTTCTTCAATTCGACCTTGACTAATAGAGCAACCTGAGGATGCATTTTGTGTAACTTTTGCTTTACTGGTTTGGCATTGGGAAATAGTGGCAAATGATGTAGAACCAATTCTGGATCTAGTCTTGGCATGTCAGCATAGGACCATGCAAAGTTGATTTTACATTCTGTAAAGAACTTGTGAAATTTTGGTCTTTCTTCTTCAGTCAGTGATGCAGTGAAAAGGACCATTTTTGGATCCTCTGGTGTTGATATGTTGTCTTCAATGGTTTCCTCTATAAGCATAGCCGATTTCTCTTGTATTACAGGAAGAAAGTCTAGTCCTCCATCTTTGGGTGCCTCAAAGAGGTTTTAACTCGTAGATACATCCTTTATTTTTATTTTTTTGTTATCAAAAGGCACCTTTCGGTTTTCACCTAAAGACATTTCATTTTTTATTTTATTTTTATTTTTAATTTTGTGACTCGAGGATGGAGCAATCTTGCTGAAGTATGTCGTGCAATCTAAGTCAATGGTGAATCCTAACTTGTGATCACCACTAGGTATGCCCTCAAATAATCCCATAAAATCTACAATTGCCTCATCATTCTGAAATGTGTCTAGGACTGGCGGGCCTTGTTGGTCCCAATTGACTAGCTGAGGATAAACTAAGGAAATTTCATCGTCGGTGTTGGTAAATTGAGGGGAGGATGTAGAAAGCATGCAGATGGATTTAGTGATATTGTAGATGAAATTATCATCATCCAACTCCACATCGGACTCTATCCAATATTCTCCTTCACTAACTTCTCATATTCGTTATCAAAATAAGGGGTGAAGGACTTAGATTCATGGTTGTCAGTGTCGTCTGGTACTTCAGATGGATTGGACTGAAAGGATTCATATGGTGGATCTTGTATGTGATGGGGAGTGGTAATGGGACTTTGACTATTTGGTGCCTGATCAATTTTAAATGTTTGCCAAAATATTTGTTTAGAGGTTATTTCCCCTATTTTGACAAATAAATCATCCAAGAAACAATCACTTAAGGATCATTTTGAGCCAAATTGCCACTCATGGGAATCAATTTCAGTGAGGGTTTCCTTAGTGGTTTGACACTTTCCGAAGCATGTACTTGCTCACTCGAAAGTCCAATGGTATGTCGGTCATCATTATCAGGCGATCCAAACCCTAATCAAAGATACTTTGGTATTTTAAAAGGTTATATGGGCTCTCTTCATCCAGTTTTATTTCTACCCAGGCCACTAGTACAATCGTAGACCTTAGCCTTCATTATGTCATATCCCTTGCAATATTTTTGAACTGGTAGTGGGGGTAGTGTGACAGTATCCTTATAGAGCCATCCTGTGATGTCAGCAAGGTCCTCATTACTCATGTCTCCCCATTTGATGAAAGCTATTTTTGGTGGAACTTAAAAATTTTCTTTGGGTTCCATTCTAAAACATGGCCGACCATAGACCTTTAGAGACTTGGGTATCGTTGTGATGCTATATGTTGTGTGTAGTTTGAATTCTCCACAGCCAAGGTCCTAGATCTTGATAGTGGGTTCAGCCTTAGGGTTTGTGGAAGATGATGATGTGGTTGAAGGCGTCAACGGAGTTGATGTGGAAGATGACGTGAGTGTGGATGGATCAATGTGTTTGGAAAACGAGGGGCCTGGAGCATCACGATTGATAGGCACACAGTTTTTAGAAATACCCCTTAGATTGGTACAATATTGGAAAGGGTCGAGGTCTCCATATATGGTTATTTCTGTGTCATCAAATGGAAACTTTAGGCATTGGTGATATGTGGATGGAACAAATTTTAAGGCATGAATCCAAGGATGACTGAGCAAGATGTTGTATAGTAAATCCAAATCCAGGACTTGGTAGGTTGTGTCCATAATGACTAGTCCCACTCTAATAGGGAGAGAAATAACACCACATGAAGAGCGTTCTTTGTCATCATATGCTCTGATTACTATACTCTTTGTAGGGTCGACGCATGCATCAGAAAATCCTAGAGCTTTGACCAACTTTAGGGAACATATGTTCAATCCTACTATGCCATCTACTAGCACTCTTCTAACCTTGTGTTTATGGACAAATGTTTCAATGTGCAATGCATCATTGTGGTTAGTTTTTGGTGATGAGTAGTCTTGATCAGAGAAGGTGACATGGTGAGGTGTAGTGAGGTATCCCACCATGGTCTCAAACTGATTGACATCAATGTCTTTGGAGATTGACAACTCTTGTAAGGTTTTATCTAATATAGCTTTATGTGTGGGTGATATGCGAAGTAGCTCGAGTATAGAGATTTGCGTGGGAGTCTTGCCTAGTTGGACAATAAGGTTGAACTGACTTTTGGGTTTCCACTGCTTTGTGGTCGAGACATGTTTTGACTATTTAGAGGATGGGCCAGGTATGGTGATTTTGGGTTTCCTAGTGATAGGTGGACCAGCTATGGTGACCTTGCCACTTCGAGTAGTAGCATTGCATTGGGGTGCTCTCTTGACCATAATGGTATTGATGTATTCATTGTTAGTTTAGACATTATTTATAATTGGTCCACCAGAATAGTCGTACTTGGCTCTAGCGAAATTGGTGTGATTATTATTTATCTATGGACCTGACGTGGAGGCATTATGAGAACCATGGTCGTGCAGTGTATTCTTATGAATAGTATGATCTGAATTTGAGGTGAATTGTGATCCTCCTACTTCAATGATGCAACTTTTGATAAGGTCTTATACTAGGTTTTTTAGTTGTCAACAGGAAGAAGTTTTATGTCCTTTTGCTCGATGATAATCGCAAAATGCATTATCATCCCACCATGTTGGTTTGAACTGCCTTGGGTCATATGGTTTTAGTTCTTGAAGTGTGATGACCCCATTCTGGAAGCATTTCTTGAGGACTTCTTCAATGGGTTCACCCAAAGAAGTGTATGTGCAACCCCTAAGAAATTGTCTCATCTGACCTTATTGTCCCTGATTATTTTGGTTGTTTTGGTTGTTCAAGGGGACATTGGTAGGGGGTGTCAATATCATTGTTGGTTTGTTTTGTTGTTGAACCCCTTTTAGGGCCAATACCGAACCCATAGTGTTTGCAACCTTGGCATCAACAACACCTTCATTTGTAACATGTTTATTTTTGACCAAAAAATATTTTTTTCGGTGGGAGGATTGGAATTTGTGTTTTTAGAACCGTATCTTAGGTCTCCCTTTGTGATAAGGGATTTCTCAATCTGGACCCGCTTTTTTACTAGGTCTGTGAAGGTTGTGCAACAATGCACTTGCAATGCATATTTTAGGGTACCTAGAAGTGTTTGAACAAACATGTCCACCTTTTCCCTTTCGGGTATGTCAATGACACTGAATAGCAAGGCTTCTCCATTTTTGAAAGAATGGGATTAATGTCTCATCGGCGTTCTCTTGCGTGAGATTGCACAAGCTAGTAGTAGAGGTGTCCATGTCAATGTTGTATGCATAATTCTTTATGAATTTTTGTTTGAGCTCATCCCATATTTGAATATCCTTCTGAGTGGAGAACCACTCAAGGGCAGGACCTGTGAGACTTTTAGAAAGGAGTCTCATTAGGTACGTTTGATCATAGGCAACATCCATACAATTGGTTGCAAATTCGTGAACATGTTCAATGGGGTTTGTCTTGCCTCTGTACTTTGTGAAATTGGGTGACACATACCCTAGAGGAAATGGTGGCATGTATAAGCTCATGTCGAAGGGGTATATGTTTAGATCATATGATATTTCAGATTTCTTGCTTGATATTTGTATGTTTTGGATAGTTTTCTCTAGACCCGTCAGTTTTGCTTGTAAATCATCTATAACAAGGTCATTTGTGATCCCATACATTTGATTGATTGGTACACCATTGGTCCTCATTTGTTTTGCATGGATGTGGGTGTATTGTTGAGGGCTGAAATGTTGTGATATGTGTGATGTGGTTGGAATAGTGTGTTGTTGGTGTTGAAAATTTGGATTGGGTGTATGTTGGTGGGTATGAAATTGAGATGATTAGGTTGGGATATGTCCCCCAACCATTTATGTCATTACTTAGGGAATATGATGGCCATGAACATTGTGATGTACTAATGATTCCATGGGTTATGTTATTTGGCCACCTCGTCCAAATTGGTGGGTTTGTACAAGGGGAATGTTTGTATTTGGTCCTTGGGAGATGGTGACATGTGATTGTGTTGTCATGTTAATGTTTTGTTGTTGTCCTTGGATAAAGATATGTCTTTTTCCTCCTCCCATAGGATTTTGTGAAATACCAATGAGTGGGTATGTCGAAGGTGTGCTCATGGTAATAGATGTAGCTATCAAGGGGGGATTGTTGTGACTTGATGATGCCCCTGTGGCATTTACTATCGTGGTAAAGAGAGGGTTTGAATAACTTGCCCACATTGTCGAGGAGCCAAAGGTGGTTCTAGCCAATTGTGATAGTCTTGTGGATGTTGTGGGAATTGTGGGTGATTGTGATCCTCCAATGGATGTAGCATTTATTGTATTGGAGGTGTTTGGGATGTTGGAGGTAGCATGCATGGTCGTTGTAGCGTCAAAGAAAGTATTGCTCGTAGTGTATGGAGGTTGACCGCTATGTGACATATTATGCACATTATTGTCATTAGGGTTAGGAGATGTTGAGCTCAATGTGTTATTGTCAAATCCTTGAGGTGATTTGGCTCCTTGACTTAAGAGTATGGCTAAGTACCTATCTCTGTCATATAGGACCATTTGTTCCACGAATTGAAAGGCCTCTGGATCTTGTGCCGCTACCTCTAGGTTCTCCTCAAGTATTTTTTTGTATTCATCCTTGTGTAAGAAAGGTTCAAAGGGACTATTTGATGAGGATGTGAGATTTTGATTGTCCATGTTGCCAAATGGGGCATCAAATGTCCAATTTGGGTCGTACGTGGGATTGTTGATAGTGGAAGTGGGGTTTTGTCCAAAATTTTCCAATTGTTGTTTCTATTTTTGGAGTCTAGTTTTCACCATAAAATGAGATTGCTCAAATGAAAATGACAACTAAATGCAAGGATGACACTATGCAAGGTCTAAGTTCAAAATGATGACTAGGATGAATAATATTTTTGGATTTTTGGGAATAAAATATGCAATGTCTAAACTTATAATGCAATTTAAGACAAGGATACGGTCTAAGCACTTCTAAGCTCAATCTTTTTTTTTTTTTTTGGTCACTAAAGGAATTTGTTGAAAGGACAAGATGACAAGGTCAAAATGACTAGTGAGTTTTCCTAACTAGACTGTTGAGTTGGAAAATCTCACAAAAGGGACAATGACTAAAAAGTGAATGATGATTAAGTCCAAGGAAACCTAGTTTCGAAAGCAATGACATTGTAGATTGTCCTGAGATTTTCCTAATCCAAAGTACACAAGGATTAAAATCTAGGGACAAGCTAATGTATAATGTATGCAACTAAAAAGAATGGAGTATGAAACCTATGCTAAATAATGCAAACTAATGGTTGAAAGTTTTGAGCAATTTCAAAGTTGGTTTTTGACATAATCCCCTTGGAAACAATGTTTGATAGAAGATTGACAAAGTGTAGACTCAGATTTGACTTTGTATGAAGTTTTTGCTTGTGACAGGTGAATGCGTCATTTGATGGAGTGAATTCATCACAGTTTATCGAATGTGGTTTGGTTTGAGCGAATGCGGCTCTTGGACTGTTAAATGCGACTCAGTTTTGCACATGCAGCTCTGTGATGTATATAGATGAGGTGTTATAAAAATATAATGTTGTTTGACAGTGTGATTGCATCTCAGAAAATCAAATGCAGTTCAACAGATGCGACACAGTTTGTAAAAGTTGAGCTTCTTGATGTATTTAGGACAAGTTTGATCTGTCTAAAGGTGAATGTTTTGTTTAGAATTGTAACTATGGTGAAAAATGTTTGAGAAATCCCGCACACACTTGACAAGCACAATGTTTTGGGTGTAAGCAAGCGCACATAAGACAAGTACAATCCTAAGAGGCCAATAGGCCAAGGGTTTGTATACTTGGCATAGCCAACCGATATACCCCAGATTGGTGATAAACACCTTTCCTTCTCAAGAGTGGATAGCTTAGAATTTTAGTGGCATTGGCTCCCCTCCACGGCTCATTAACATCTTTTGAGCACACCAAATTTGAATTCTTGGGTAATGACTTCCCAAGAACTACTATCTCTACTCAAGGGGATTAGTAGTGAGTGTCTTAGGGCATGATACTGTACCCTGCACTATACCAAGCAATGGTCAAAGAATGGCTAGATACTAGAATAAATGGTGTTTAATGCGGGCATTCCGTTCGTAGGGCATGATCCATGCGGAGAGATTCCCCTTTTGGATCCATCTTGTTAGAACCACACGTGTGATTCTTGGGATTTCCCCAAGAATCCACTTTTATATACCAGCTAGAAGTCCCTCGAGTTCAGGGTGCTACCGGTCTGAGTCATTCTAGGGTGAGTACTTTTTCCCACCAGAACAACCCAAGTTCTAGAGTTAGTAACTATTTCTCTTACACCCAGGATCACTCAAAAGTGCAAGGGGAGAGGATACTTTGATTACTAAGTCGTGAGGGTAATAACATAAAAAAGAATGGGTCTAGTTTTCTGATCACTGAGTTTTCACAAGGTGAGAGCATACTCGCCTACCATTTTGAAAACAAAATCATGAAAATTAGGAGACATGTTCTTTTTAATTGCACTAAAAGGAAATGTGTACTAATCTAAGAAAAATATAGGAACAATGTTTTAGTGTTCCATCTTTGACATTCGAACCTACAAGACCACAAGTTAGGAGTTTGAATTTTTTTCCTTTGACCCACGAAAGGTAACCGCCAAATGTTGAAAATGAAAATTAGTACCACAAAAACCTAACTAGGCAGAATGCAGAAGAACCAAACTAAAAAGAACAAAGAAAACAACAAAAACCCAAATGCAAATAATAAGAAAAAATTACTAGTCAAATGCGTGACGACATAGTGAATGTGTCGCTCTATGTGTCAAATGCGGCTCAGGAATATAGATGTGGATTTTAGGACTTCAATTACGACACGACAGAGCGATTGCAGTATTCTAGTCTGTGAGTGCATCGTGACGCATCAGATGCTTCACGATTTAAAAAAATGAATGTGGTGTTTCGTACCTGTACCTACAAAAATGATAGAAAACACACAAAACCATATGGAAATAATAACAAAAAACAAAGTCGGGTTCACCAATAACTAAGGGTTAATTTTAGGTATGGATTAGATGTTAGCAAATCAATAAAGACTAAGAAACCCAATGAAATTACAAAGTAGAATAGAAACTAAAATAAATGAAACAAGTATACCAGATAGTTGTTGAAGCTTCTATGATTCACCTTTGTAACACCTTCTAACTTGTTCATTGACGTATTTCCCTCAGATTCGATGTGCGAGCAATCTGGAAATAAAAGTCTAAGTCGTACACCAAGATTTGAAGGATTTGATCAAAGTCTATGTCTATGCCTAAATGATTAAAAATGCCTATTCGTAAAAATGCCAAAACTTAATGAAATATGACAATAAATGTTACAATTCTTGTGAAAAATCTAAGTATGTCAATTCGTAATCTAAAAATGAGAACAAAATAGCATTTTGTAGAAAATGCCATTTTGAATGGACAGACGAGATTGACTTTTGATAGAGACCTAAAATCAGAGGACAAGATTAAATCTGATAATCCCTAATTAGGGTTAGGCTAAAATCCTTAAGTGAGTGGTCAAGATGTCATCTAAGAAGATCGAATCGGCAGTAGAGAATAAATGAGACAATTAATTTAGAAAAAAAAGATTTTCGAAAATCAAGAAGATAAGAGTTGAACTGAAGATCATATTTGGAAAATCAAGAATCTGCCCGATTACTTGATTTTTAGAAGAAAGTTACCATTTTGAATTAAATTAATTCAAAATATGGTTTTTGTGACATAATAAATAATCAATTTTTAGATTATTTACTAAAATGAATTGTCAGTTAAGAATGTGATATCATTTTAAATAATTTCATTTATTTAAAATGAGGGAAATGTTAATTTTGTCTATTAAATAATTAAAGATAATTATTTAATTTAGAAGATATGATTGATAATTAAATAAATTAATAAATTCATTTAATTATGAGGATTAGTGACATTAAATAAATAAATAAGATTCATTTATTTAATAATCAGGAAGAATAAATGAATAGAAGTAATTAAATAAATTAAGAAATTTATTTAATTGTAAGAACATAATAGACCATTAGTGACATATTGAATAAATAATTATAATTTATTTATTTAATAATCATGAAGAATAAAAGAGACATGCATTAATTAAATAATAATGTATTATTTAATTAATAGTCGAAAGTGGACCAAGAACATAATTAAGATGTCATGATTATGCTAGGATGAAAGATGAAAAATGAAGCTTGCATGCCTAGGTCATTTTTATGTGTCTAGAACATCCAATCTGAGATCAAGATCTACATTATTCATGGCCACTTCATGTTATTTTGTATATTTTTATTCCAAGGCATCATCCAAGGTATCACCATTCCATGTTTCATGTTTCATGTCCTTATTTCATTGTTTAATTGTTTTGTTTAATTACCTAAATAGGGCTTGACTAAGGAAAAATCCTATTCACTAATAGAGCAACACTTTTTCTCTCTCTTTGTGTGATTTTAGGTTTATAGGTTGAAGACAAAGTGGATTTGAAGCCTTCAAAAGTATCAAGATTGTAAAATTGTAAAATTTGCAAGAGTTGTCATGTAAAGTTGTCAAGGCTCGCAAAAACCTAGATCTAGAGCAAGATATCCAACCTACCTACATGAAACTAGTGGGAAAAGGTTTATTTGATCCATCTTGAGAGGCTCACAAAGTTTCAATTTATAATTCTACTCTTGGGACACTTCATGATAAAACAAGACTCATACACCACTTGTGGCATATGAGTCCTAGTATACCTATTTTTGAGTATTTTCTATAGATCCTAATTCAACAGTTCTAGATTCCTGTTTCCACCCAAAAATCCTTGTCTAGGCCTAATACGCCTAGACTAGTGTATGAGTCTTAGTGGGCACCAAATAGCAAGTTTGTAGGGTTTTTTAGGTTTTTTTTACCTCATCATTCTTCCATGTGCACCTTTGTACTTTTCCACTTTACTATTTTATTTTATATGCATTTCTAGGTCATCTATTTAACTCTTGCATATCATTAGGTTTTGCATGTTACTTGTGTTTCCAAGCCCTAGCTTGGTGTTGAACCCTCTTTTAGTCCTTAATCATAGCATATGATACCTTATTGCAAGATCTCTTTCCCCCACTTTAGCCTTGGATTTAGATCTCTAAGGTTTCCTTAAATGAAACAAGTGTGAAATAGGAACACTATCCTTATGCTCCATCTCATAAAAGAAAGGGCACCCTATTTCCATTGTTAATTTTTTGTGAACCTGATGTGAACACCTCTTTTATGATTTGGATTGCATCATAGCCCTAGATCTAGCCTACACTAATGTTGCATTAGGATTTTTCATATTAGTTGATTTGCATATAGGTTTTTTAAATCATGTATTATTGAAAGTGCATATAAGTTGCATTTTTGCATCTTACATCATTGAATGTCATCTGAAATATGTAATTGCACTTAGCCTAGAAATCATACAAACTAGAAAGCATAACTTTCACTTCAAATTTTCTAAAATTTGTGGAAAAACCCTAATCTGAGACTCATACACTCCTCTGGGTGATTTAGTCCCAGTATGGGTTTTTTTGCCTACTTTTTGGGAATTTTGTGTTGTGTATCTTTTATCATTTTAATGCCTAAAAAACCATGACTAGGACTTATGCCCGTCTGGGTGATTTATTCCTAGATCAGGTCTAAAACTACCTTTTATAGCATTGAAACCTCATTTCTGTGCTTCCTAGACTTGCTAGTAACTTGTAGTATTAGTCTAGAAAGTTTTAGGAACATCTTTTTTATGTAGCTAGGTCAAATCATCCATGTAGTGTAGTCATTTTTAAAGCTTTTAAAAATCATTTCAGTAATAAAAAATTTAGATCTATAGGACATTTGTTTACATTTTAGAAACATTGCATAATTTAGATAGCTTACTTTCTTATGTTAGCGTGTTTTATTTTCAAGCATTTAGTGTTCCTAGAATATAACATTGCTTGTAGGATTATATTTCCACTACTCGTGTGTATAATCTAGGAAAGAAAAGTAAAGCCTCCGATAGGCTTGTTGGATATCCTCCTGGTATCTATCAAATTTGTAAGAATGTCATAACACAAGAGGATGCAAGTGTAGATAGTCATAACAATCATAATTGTTCTTCTCCCGATACCTTTCCTATTAGTGATGAAGGTATCTTGGTGAAAGAGGATACAATCATTGAGAGTCTTAATTTTCCCTCTTCTCCTCCCCCTTGGGAAGGGGTGATCCCACAATAGTGGTTTCCACTTTTTGGGACATCCTAATTTTTGCTGAAATCACATATTTTTAGAAAACATAATGATTTAAGCCTTGAAAAGTTCTATTTAAAGGATTCCAATTGAAGCGGGTTTGATCAAACTACCTTATATCAAAACCACTTGGATAGAAGCCCACTATTTTTAAACCATACCTATAATAGAGTCTCCTTTACACCTATAATAATGCTGATAAAAAACCACTTTTGATTTAGTTTTTGGGGGATCAAATGAATTCATTTAAAGTTTATTTTTTGTAAGTATTGAATCCTTATTATAATCTTCCTAAAATTTATAATTTTAAATATATTTAATTAGATCATTATATTTATTTTTCAATTTTTTTGTAAATGTAGGTTTTCCATGAAAAATCAAGATCTTTGTTTTGTACATGTGGAAAAATAGTAAATTATCAAAAAAAATTCTAAAAAAGTATCTATGCACTTGATACTGAAGTCCTCGATCCAACAAAAAAAATTGATAAGTACAAAAAAGGTTATGTGTTAGCAAGTAAACCTATGTGTAAATTGTAACTTTTTTGAGTTCAAAACTTAATTAAGAAAAAAAAAATCAATAAAACACTATGAAACCAATTGCATGCACTAGCTATCGCAGTTACTAATCTAAATTTTAAAAAATTATAATTTTATCCTTCATTGAAAAAAAGTTATGTGTTAGCAAGTATATGTCACTCTTTAAAAATGGTGTTTACTGATAAAAACTACTTTTTGAAGGAGGAAAAAGAAATACAATTTGATTCTAATTTTTTTTAAAAAATATTATTTAGAATCTATATACAAATTGCTACAAATCACTAGTTTGCGTCATCTTCAAATTCCTCATGGTTTAGTAGCTATAGGTGTTTGAAAGTGAAGATTTAGTTTTAAAAATTAGTTCAATGTCAACTTTGGCCAAAAATTGCAAACCACTATTTTGGGATCACCCAAAGCTATTATGACACAAGAAGATGAGATCATAGACACATTTCTAAACATCACCTTACCTAGTCACCATTTATCCTTTTCTTGTGAGAATGTTTTAGTGAAAGAAGATGAAATCAAAGATAACCATGACAATAAATTTTTTCCTTCTACTAATATCCCTCCTCAATGCCAAGAAGATAGTTTGGTGTTAGAAGATACACTTATTGAGAGTAATAAGAATCTTGTTCTTCCCTTCCCTAATGCTCCTACTAT
The DNA here is from genome assembly GCA_007258455.2 of Sequoia sempervirens. Classification (NCBI taxonomy): domain Eukaryota; kingdom Viridiplantae; phylum Streptophyta; class Pinopsida; order Cupressales; family Cupressaceae; genus Sequoia; species Sequoia sempervirens. The sequence goes on from VDFB02193867.1 coordinate 117,886,227, forward strand.
TTGGAAAGATATAATTCATAGTTGTCCTTCTTTTGATACCTCTCCTACTTGTGATGAAGAAATTTTATAAAATCTAACCACAAAATGTGATGAACCTCTTGTTTTCTCCTCTCCTAAAATCTATCCTACTAGGGTAGATATTAGGGCACAAGAGAATGAGACCTTAGAAAACAAGGATGATATCTTGGACAATCATAATGATAAAATTTTTTCTTCTCCTAGTATCTCTCCTACTTGTGAAGAAGATATTTTGATATCGGACGATCAAACAAATGAGAATTATGAGTGTTATATTTGTCTCTCTTCTCCTATGGAAAACATTATTGAATGAGATAATTCCATCATTGGTAAACAAGACAATCCAACCATGGATAACTCCCTTGCGATAAATTTATTTTAGAAGAACTAACCTTTTAATGTCATGAATATCTAGTTTGTAGCTCTCCTATAAATATCCTACTAGAGAAGATATCATGGTGGAAGGAAATGACAACATTTCAGCTTCCTTAAATGATGGTAAAAAGATGAAACTAGACTCCCCTTCATTACAAAGACATCAAACCAAAACCACTGAGGTTATGAATGCACAAGGGTCCATTAGACACCCCTTGACTATTGGACCTTCTAAATACCCTATGGGACATCCTCAAAATCCCTTAATTATTTACCCACCCTCACAATGACCACAAACTCAAAAAAACACCTAAACTTATCCTTTACCCACCTAAGAATAATGTTTCAAAGTAGACAAGTTATAATACCATTTCTCATGCATATAACACTAGAAAATATCCACAACAAAAAAAACACCTTCAACATCCCTCCCATTTCATAACCCTATCTTACTAGGTCCTCCTCATTTTCTTGAGCCACAAAGTCAAAAGGAGTATGATCTTGTTGAACAACTATAGAATACTCCTACTAAGATATCCTTATGGGACCTTATTCAAACCTCTCCTCATTATCATAACATGATTCAAAGCTCCTTACAACAATTTCCTACCCCATACTATGCAATCAAATAAAATAGCATTCAAAATTAAAGCTATAACTTCAAACAATGTATACATTACTTTTCATCAACATGAGCTACCCCCTTTGGAAATGAGCAAGAAAACTGATTCCTTCATGATAGTAGCTATTTATAACAGGACAAGGATAAAGATAACCCTTGTTAGTAATGGCTATGCTCTTAATGTGTGTAGTGTAAAACTTTTGGATGTACTTGGCATAGATAAGTCAATAATTTAACCTAATTTGCTATTGATTCAAGGATTTGACAATGTAGGAAAGAAAACTCTTGGTGCAATTAATTTTCCTATTACATTTGGAAAGTCTACCTTACAAAATCCTCTTCATTTTATGCCTCATGATATTTCATATAATATTCTTTGAGGAAGATGTTGGATCCATGAGATGTATGTGGTTCCTTCGACTCTTCATTGTATCATTAAATACATCTATAACAATACAGTGTACCAAGTTGAAATAGACCCTGAGCTAGAAAGTTTATTACAAGTTGAAAAAAGGAAAGACAAATCCTCTAAATACATTAATCCCAACTTCAAACATAGAACATATAAAAGAAGATAAACAAGATATGGAAAAAGTGTCAAAACTATTAGAAGATGATTGGGGTTCCTTAGATTTCATACCATATTCATGGGAGAATACAAGATAATAAAAAATGAATCTAAAAAAGGAAAAGAAAAGGTGGTAATGTCAACAAAAAATTCAAATGACCCTTCAAAAGCATCCACCTCAACCACTTTAGAACAAAAAACAACAAATTACACAACAAACTTCAATGAAGTTGATTACGAACAACCGCCAAATCTAAAAGAAACAAAAAACTTTATGGAAAAGTTTATGATTTTATGAAATAACTTGGATATAGTCGAAAAGGATGTGGTGCTAGAGAAAAAGGTATTTGTGTCCCTATAGAGCCTAACACACAAGGAATAAGTAGTGGTTTTGGTTATTGTCCCTCAAAAGAAACAAGAAAGCCTCCACTTAATATCAATCCTCTTAAAAAAGATTCCTCTAAGCCAACTTTAACACTAGTACATCCTAAATTGATAGACACTAGTGGTCTTGGTTATTGTCCTTCGTAAGAGATGAAAGAAATGAGGAAATCCTCACTTAATATCAACATCATGACGCAAAACACTAATGATTTGGATTTGATATATTCTTCACCCTTCTATAAAGGAGATTACAAAATCTCACAATCTAAAGAGTCTTGTGTAAGTATGAAACCTTGTACTCAGCAAGAGATACCTTTGTAACAAAATAAAGGAACATCTTATACTTTTGATCAAGAGTGTATCTCATCAATACTCCTCCACGATCATTTGATATCTCTCCCTCCAAGAACATGAAAGAAATTTTACTACAAGACTTCATTTTGTGCATATCATAGAGTTCATTGTCATTCTACTAATGAATGTAAGGTTTTGAGTAATAAAATCCAACATTTTAAGAAGTGTGTTGCTCTTCCTTATGTGGGAGTAACTAATTCCTCTACTTGATATTGATTTTCACTCTAGCATGTTTCTTGTCAATCATCTCAGCTCATCCTTGTCCTATACTAAGTGGGGGAAAGGGGCTAAGTAGCCTTGTCCTTATATGTCACTTATCATTGTCTTTATTGGCTAGTTGACTACCTTTCATGTACATATAAGAGAAAGCTTGGGATTTGGACGATATGCCTTAAGTTGACTCCTATGTGACATTACATTGACACTCATGTTTCACTGTATGATTTTCTTTATTCTTGTGATGTGTCCTTTTCTTGGTGGTGTCATTAGGCTTGATATCCTCTGAGATCATGATATTTCTTTTATTTTTCCTCTCTTGGAGACATTTAGCATTATGTTCCCTAAGAAGAGACCCTACATAAACTAAGAAAAATCCCTTTGAATGTACCTTACACTATTTTACATTTAAAATATTTGTTATATGGCCACCTTGCATAACAAACTTTTCTTGCCTATGGTGTCATCTTGTTTGTTCATGGGTATCAAGTATACAAAGCTTTGCTTGCCTTATGAAGCTCGAAGTTTATTGTTGTGTGGCCCACCTTATCAAAGTTATCACGAGGTATAAATTTTTTATGGTTATCATATGGAAGCCGAACTTAGGCGTGACTTTCCCATAGCCACCTTCTTGTCTATGTGAGTGCATACCACAACATGTGTATGTGTCTCATTGTGGAATCACCTAGTGGATACTTGGTTCCACTAGCCCTTGTGAATGTGCACTGGCTTGCATAGTGGACATCACATTCCACTTGTAAATGTTTCCTTTTGGACAAACATTGTAGATCCGATCCATAGTGTACATGACAAATAGTAAAAGCTTGATCCACCTTTTTCTTTATTTTTCTTTCATCTTTATATCTATGACATTATATGTTTGTGTACCTTGTTTTGCTCCATATCATACATCTTGTGTGTGTCCTTTTGTGCTTATGCCAGTTTGACATAGGATCTTGGATCCTATGGTCTTGACTACCTCCTTTGATCTTTCTTATCTTAGACCATCCACATCAATACAATGGGACCGCTCTTGAATGTATACTTTACTATGAGTTTGAAGAAAGTTCCTCCTCTCACTAAAGTGGGGGATAGATGTAATGACAAACAATGCACACCCTTACATTTTTGCACTTATTTAGGGCCTCCTTGTTAAATTGAGCATAATGTTTCCTTGATTTAGTGTTCTAATGTGTTTAACAGATTCACATTAGGTCTTGGTCCCTTTTAAACTAAATAAACCTAGTTGTGCCTTATTTAGGGTGTTGTGAAGTGTATCCTAACACTTTCACACTAATCTAGGGTTTCATTAATAAATTGGGATTCTTTATGCCTTATTTAGCCTTATTTTGCATCCACAAGCTTTAATTAATGCATCAAGTTCCTAAGATAATCCCAACATTTAACAATAACCAATAATGATTCATGTGATTGTTACCAAATTTTCACCTATAGGCTCAATCGGAAGAGCCATTTATGTTTCAAAATGAATGCTAGATTTTTACTAGACCTTCTATATTACATTCAATTATACAAATGAAACAACTTTACAAGATTACAAGAAAAAGTATAACATTCATACAACTAAATGAGACATAAAATATTTTACAATCTTTTTGAAAATGTAATCTTTATTGAATGTAATTAGATACATGTGTCTCATAGATCAAGCCGTGAGACTGACTTACTCATTTGATACACATAATAATTAAAGTACATACATGAATGAGTAAATTTTAAAAGAAAATAAACATGAAAAGAAGGTAACCAGTCATTTCCTTTATGACTGGTATTGCAATAAATCTGCTCTTGATTGCCTTGCCTTGCTCCTTATAGTTCTTTGACCTCTAGGTGCTTGGCGTGCGGTTGCCTACATTGAGTAAAGAAAGGGGTTAGAACATTAGGTTCTAAACAATGAAAGGTTACATTCTTAACATGCACATCTAACCATACATACATATGTTAATTCCTATGTGCATCAAATGTAATGCCTCTCTTAAGTGTCCATAAAAGCCAAAATAGAAGAACATTATTCACACTTAAGATAGGTATTTTATTTCTAACTTGTTTGCTTCATGTGCAGCTACAGGTGTAATCATGTCTTTATTTTATATCAAAGTAAATATGAGTGGGGATAAATGTGGCTCCCTTAAGGGTTGAGCTCAGTTAATAACAATTGGTATAAGCAGTGTGAACATCATAAATTCTATATTGTGTTTTGGTAGAAGTTTCAAAGAACAACTTCATTTAAGGGAAGTGATTGCATCATCACAATATATATGCAAAGCCTTTTATGTATACTCTTAGTGCATATAGTATTTCATTGCAGAACAATTATATTGATGCAAAGTATTTTTGATAAAGAAAGATATATATTGTTGTATATAAAATGGTAGAAGCACTACTATTATGAATATTCAAGAGGACTGATACTATCACAATGTTAGTAGCAAAGGGCAGTGATTGGGTATTAATAAAAAAAACTCAATAGTTCAAACACTTTAAGTCAATGATCTAGAGGATATAAAGGGAAGTCAATAAACAAAAGAACAGTCCCAGATATTTGTTCACAAAGTTTGGGGAATGTAAATAGTTATATCACAATCTAGAGGAATCAAAGGCATATTTCTAGCTAGTAATCATAAGGTATCTGAAGTAGTAACCCATACAAGCTTTACAACCCTTATCTTATACTAATCAAAGCAGCTTCATGATAAAATATAGTCATAAATTCAGTCATTTTTGCTTTAGGGTTCATAAGCATTATCAGTTGATAGTGTACATTTTATTCCTCGACATCATAATACAGTAGAAACATAAGAACCCATCTTTTTGTAGCATAAAGATGAGAAATATGAGATTGAGCTCAGGATGGGCTCTAGATTTCAAGAAAGTAAGAAAAACATACACCCAGATGCCAAAGTTAAACTTTCAACTCAGAATGAGGACTTTTGTCTGTAAAAAGAAAGATACAAATAATAAACAGGAAACCCTCATAATGGCGCAGCTGGAAACAAATATATTTTGTAGAAGAAGTATTCAAGTGTATAAAATAAAATCACAAAAGTCACTACTAGTACATCAAAAGACTCATAACATGTTCAAATTCTCAACTATGAGTAATATATCAACAACATGAATGATGAAATCCGCGACCTGGGTTTTTTATAAACTTCATATATTTTGCAGAATGGAGGTTGATTTTCTAGGAAATACATAAAAGGGTTACAAATACATATGAAATTCAGAAAATATGGCTATGATATGTTGTGTGAATATAACCCTGGAGAAGTAAACGTTTAGTGCATTAGCCGATGCTCTTCCATCTAAAAAATGAATGAAATCTTCAGATTATGCACATAGAAATACATGGAAAATGCCAAAATATCTATTATCTTCTGCATATAAACTCATGATGTCTAGGTAGAACCATAGAGAGAAGAATAAGCATAAACCCAAAAGCATGAAAAAAGCCCTGTAAAAAATGTACGGCTGCCACTAAACATTGAAATCGAGAAATATGCAAATGAAAACCCATGAAGTCAATTTTTTAAAGCAAAGTGTTTCTGGGTGAATTAGGCCAATGAAATAAAATAAAGCTTATAAATCACAGTATAGCTCAAAATCCACAATTAGCAAAAGGTCGAATGAACCCTCCAGAACTTTTGAATAATCTAGAATGTGAGGTTTAGTTTTGAAAAATCTTACCTTCAATATTATTTCCTAAGGAAACTTCATCAAGCTATTAATGCTTGGAATGGAAGTGTGGTTGAGTACAATAAATGAACCAAACAATGAAAATATATCAGAAAATGCAAGAAGGATCCTGCCTTTATTTCTCAGATGCTTTCAAATGGAGGAAAATTTTAGTTTTGTGACATTTTTTGCTTACCTTTGTCAAGAATCTGCAAAACTATTGTCAATACATATAAGAGATATTCAAGCAAAGCTCAGCTAGGGTTTTCCCAATGGCGGTGGACTTAGCTTCATCCAGAAGCTTCAGAAAGTGAAAGTGAAGAAAATAAAATACATTGCTCTTGGGTTAGGGTTGAGAACCCTATTCTTTTAATCAATCTGAGTGAAGTGCTTTTATCACTTTATTTATCAAAGTTGCAAACATGATTTACAAATCTATGACCTTTTGATACAAGGTAATTTATTTACCTTTGTTTTCTACCTCTATCAAATCATAAACTTTTTCTTCACATTATCACCCCTTCATATGGCCGATGCCTAGGGTGTAGCTTTGTATTTTTTGCATTTATTGTTTTGTAAAATGCTTTAGATTAAATTCAATATTTTATGAATCATTTAGTCTAAACATTATCTTTCAAATGCAAAAAAGGGACATGTGTTGTTGTAATATATGCTTCTATTTATGATTGAGAGAGCATATTGGGAGGTTGTTTGTAGTTTGCAAACATTAGGAAGGTATCTAGGGGTAGTTGTGAAAAGTTAAGACATATGGAGCAATTTTAGGATTTTGGCTTAGGTTGGAACATTTTTGGAGATGTTTTATGTTTTGATTAGGTCTTGCATGACTTTTTCAAACATTATGAGCTCTTTTGGAGATAGATTTTTTTGCTAAATCTTAGGATTTTGATGGCATACGAGTTCATGAAGGTTCTAGAACCTATTTTGGTGGAGCTCATGTACTTAGTCTTTGGACTACTCATTTTGTAACTCAGTTCTAATTTTGTAGATTTGGGAGGTTAGTGATTTCTCAGCAATCCTTTCTCAACTTATGTATATTTTGTAACTCATTTGGGAATATGGAATACAAAATTTACCTTGAAAATCAGTGTTAGTTTCATCTTACCTTCATTCTTCTTTTGAATTATGCAGATTGTGAACTGTGCTTATTAAGTTTGCATTTTAATTTTTAAAAGTTGTGGAGTTCATCTTTCCTTCTTAAAAATATATGTAGATCAAGCCTTTTGATAAAGTATTTATGCATAAGCCTACAAAATTTATGTTGTGTAAATGTAAGAAACTATCATCAGTTTTCTAATATATATTTATCTTTTTGTTTCATAATTCCTATCAGTTAGGTGTATCACCATAAGGAATACCAGTTACCAGTTTTAATTTTAATTGTTTCCATTAATCTTCCTTCTTTTTCCTTCAAAATCAGTAGTTTAGGTGATATTACCAGCATAGGAAGCTGACCTTTCCTGGAGGTTTGGTGTTGTTCAAATTTAATATCTTTTAAGATCATTCCCATGTTACATTGTATTATTGAATTCCACATTCAACAGGGTGCAAAATTTTAGTGATAACAACTTTGGTACGCCCAGTGGGACAAGTTCCACATCATATTGTTGGTTTGGTATGCAACCAACAAGTTTCAGACTTTGTAGAAGTTATTTTAGCATACTTGGTGACTCGATGAGGTGAAAGAACAACAAAATTAGTGCTGTCATAGCTTATGAGAAGAGTACAAACAAGAAGTACAAGAGAGTTTGAATTTTTACAGTTGTCACCACCTAGAAGACAAGGCAGAGCAGAAAAAAGAGTACCTCCTTCCAAGAGAGTTCAGTCTACATCACCTGGTATTAAACCAGAATCAATGTTTTCATCACCGTGGAGAGGAAGACCATCCAAAAAGTAGAGTGAGAATCATTCAACCTCACCAAGCCTTACAACAACAAGGTCACCTTAAAGTAGTCCAACTTATTTTCTTATCCCTATAGGTTTTACAACTCTTTCTCTTTTAAGTTCTGCTACTGCAACAAGTTCATTAGCTGTTGTTTTTACATATTTGAATCCACCTCAGCCACCTCTAATGGCTGTCATAAATCAGCCCTTTTTGCCATTTAATGGAGGTAGTCCATTAAATTTGGCACAACATAATGATATACCAGTGGCAGCTTTAAAGATTTTTCCAATCTTTACTGGTGAAGACCAAACAACTCCAATTGAACACATAAGGGATGTTGCTTCCTTATGTGGTATCATCATATCACACAAGAAGATGTAGTTGTAAGGCTACTTGCAACATCTTTCAAAGGGAGAGCATTACAGTGGTTTAGAAGCCTTGGAGTAGGTACTATTACAACATGGGATGAGTTGGGTGACAAATTGCATAAGCAGTTTCAAGATAGGTCTAATAACTTATCTTTACTAGAGCAACTGACTACAATAAAGAGGACTCCTCAAGAGCAGATGAATGATTTTAACTTTAGATTTCAGAGGACTTGGGATAGGATCCCTGCAATAGTGAGACCACCTCCAGAATATGCTTTTTTGTACTTTTTGAAAGCTCTTAACAGTGACATAGTTGGTATGATACAGTAAATGGGAGGTATTTCCCTACTAGATGCTTTTGGGATAGTAATTAGAGTAGAAAATTGCTTAATACAGGAAGGAAAGATGCTCCTAGGCCACCCATGCCTATTTTTCTAGAGATACAGCCAAATATTCCTCTCCAAATTCCATCATTTACACCATTACCTATTGTACTAGCTTTACCAACTGTTGGTAAACAAGAATTTGTTGTTCCAGTATAGTCCCAAGAGTTGAAAGAAATAAAAGAGAGCCAGCAAAAGATTGAAAAAATTTTGCAAACCTTTGGTAACAAGTTGGCGAATTTAGAAAAACAACAATCTTATACCAGGCATTCTTAGTAGTAGAACCAGGCCTCAAATCAGCCTTTTCAGGGCAATAGGCAGCAGTACCAAGGAAATTTCCAAGGTCCAAGACAAAATGTGAACCAAAGGCCTTTTCATGCATATAATCCAACACCTATTAGTGTAGCTAGGGACCTTTTACCTATTCAGAATAACTTAGCTACTAATTATGAGTGGTGCTACCCATGCAACCAACCACATAATTAGGCTACATGATCCAATGGGGTTATAAATTAAGCACTTATGGTACAAAATGCATCAAGTTCACAGTAGAATGTACTCAATGATGCACCTCCACAACACCAAGATTAGCTTACAAATGAAACTACCTTACTTAACTGGCAAGGTGAAGAATTTTGTGGATTGAATGTAGATAATTCTTTAGTTGCAGCTAATACAAGGGAAAAGAAAAGAGCTTTTGAACTTGATCAAGTAGCTAAAAAAGGAAAACCAGCAACTACAAGACCATCTACATCTCAAGTATCTCATGTTTTGCAAAGAAATCAGTAACTCCCAATCAAGGAGTAGTGACATTTGCGAGTTGATCATGCTGGCGTAAAGGTACATCATAAAGCAAAATCAGTTGTACCTTACAATATTATTGATAATATGAAAAGGATGAATGTAACAATGTGTATGTGGGATTCATTAGCTATACTAGGCCAAAAATACATGTTACAATCATCCTTGTTAAATCTGAAAGTGCATAATGAGTCTGATCCTCCAATAGGTCAAGTTAGAGTTGTGTTGACAAATAATCCTCAAGAAAATGATAAACATCCCAGCAAAGAGGCAGGAAAAGACATCAAACCACCTCCATTTTGTGTTTTTATAATCATAGGTGATAAGTTAGTCCACAACTATATGGTAGATAGTGGAGCTAGTAGCTCTGTTATGCCAAAACAAATTGCTAACAAACTTGGACTAAAATATTAGCCTTTAGAGAAAGGAGTGATTCAATTGGATGGTACCTCAGTTTTAATACTTTAGGTTTTATAAAAGGTTTGAGCCTTACTCTTCACACTTGTCTAAAAATTTCAGTTCCTCAAGACATATGTGTTATAGATCTCCCACCTTTCGTTTCCTTGTGTCTCTCAAGAGACTTTATAGCTAAGATAGGAGGTTATGTGTCAGCTGATTGGTCACATATGTTGTTTAGAACAAGATATGGAACTAATGTTACCATTAAATCTAAAAATTTGGCCAAAGATCACATTTAGACATATAACCCAAGTTCTATCAATGATGTTCCTACTGCTGTAGACGCAAATTATGTCATTTTTACTGACAGTGAGTTGGCTGCCACTCAAGAACTTCAAGCAGAAGTTGTTCCTAATGTACTATTACATGAATGGGAAGCTAAAAATGTGTTAGTCCTAAAGATATTATTTAGGATGCTGGTATGGGAACTTATGTAATGCTTGAACCTGATGTAGAAGTTCCAAACCTTAAAAAGGGAACAGATCGGCTATTACAACAACAAAATGAACTTTGGGAAATGCTTTTTGATGGTTCCAAAATAAAGAATGGAATAGGTGGAGGTGCAATGTTGGTTTCTCCATAGGGTCATAAGAAATTTCTAGTCGTTCATTTTACTTTTACATGTTCTAACAACATTTATGAGTATGAAGGACTCATTCAAGGCCTTGAGTGGGCAAGGAAAGGAGGAATTAACTATTTGAAAGTCTATGGAGACAACGAATTCATAGTTAATCAAGTTAGGGGCTTGAATGTTGCCAAGAATGATGCTTTGAAATCTTATATAAACATAGTATGGAACATAATTGAAGAGTTTGATGCCTTCAATCTGATGTCTATCCCAAGAAATTAGAATAAGCATGCTGACAGACTTGCAGCAATTGGAGCACAGTTTGACACCCCAGGTGATATCAAAAAAGATAAAATTTAGTAGTATGTTATGGTTGTAATTAGGCCATCAATTCCTGATAACAACATTAGATGGTAGGTATTTGAAAGTGACAAGCAAATTTTAACCTTTCTACTCCAAGAAGATCAATTTTCTATAGTAAACCAAGAAAAGATTAAACAATAGTATGATGATCAAGTGATACAGCTGAAGACAAACAAGCTTCCCAAAGGACTGGCTACCTTGGAGTCCATATTCAACATTGATGATCAGCTTAATAAAAGCAAAGTCAACATTCAAGTGAAGGAAGATCATTATGAAGAAGTGGAAATTTTTAAAGGTAAGCTTCTCAAATTAGGCAAAATTTGTTCAGCTGAAGATAGAAAAGATTTTATTGCTTTATGCCAAGAGTATCATGATGTTTTTGCTTGGAAATATTATGATTTAAAATGGTTTGATCATCATATTGCACAACATACAATTGAGTTAGTACCTAGTTCCAAGTCAATTAGACAAAAACAGAGACCTTTGAACCCCAAGCTTGAACCTTTAATGATCAAAGAGCTAACTAAATTGGTTGAGGGGGGTATTGTATTTATAATTAAACACACATCCTAGGTTTCTAACCTTGTTCCAGTTAGAAAGAAGAATGGGGAAATAAGCTTATGTGTAGATTTTAGAGATCTTAACAGAGCGTCTTTAAAAGACCATTACCCCTTACCCTCTTTGGAATAGATTCTCCAAGTTGTTACTGGTTCAAAGAGATTTTCTCTTCTGGATGGGTATTCTAGTTATAACCAGATCTTAGTCAAAGAAGAGGATCACTATGAAACAATATTTACAACAAAATGAGGCACTATGGCCTACAAGAGAATTCCTTTTTGCTTATCTAATATTGGTGCCACCTTTTAGCGGGCCATGGATATGGCATTTGAAAGTTTGATTTAGAAATTTCTGCTTGTTTATCTAGATGATGTAACTGTTTATTCTAAAAATGTTGATAAACACTTGTCACTTCTCAAGCAAGTTTTTGAAAAATGCAGAGAATATGGAATATCTCTCAATCCTAAAAAAAGTATTTTTGCAGTTCATGAAGGTAAACTGTTAGGTCATATAGTATCAAAAGAGGGAATTACCATTGACCCTAAAAGAATTAAGGCCATACTTGAACTACCATTACCCAATCACAAGAAAGGATTGCAGAGATTTTTAGGTAGAATCAACTTTTTGAGGAGGTTCATTCCTAACATTGTAAACTTACTACAGCCTTTGACTACCATGCTTAAAAAGAATGCAGTTTTCAATTGGACTAAAGAATCTAAACGTAGTTTTGAAGAAATCAAGGAGGCTTTAGCATTAGCCCCAACACTGGTAAACCCATATTTCTCTAAAGACTTCATTTTCTATGCTTTTGGTAGCATTAGTTCTATTTCTGCTATGCTAGTTGAGAAAAAAATGATAATTTAGAGCAGCCAATAGCTTTCTTTAGTCAAGGACTTGCTGATTATGAAGAGAAATATAATTTTGTTGAGAAACATGTTCTCGCTATGATCAGAAGTTTAAATAAGTAACTTAAACCCCTAATTTCCAACAACAAGATTCATCTTTTAGTTGCACACCCAAGTGTGAAAGAATTTCTGTTAAACAAAGATTTGAGTGAGAAAAGAGTAGGGTGGATCACAAAATCAATGGAGTTTGATGTTGACATCAAGATTACAAAACTTGTTAGATGTAGAGGACTTTGTGAACAACTTGCTCAACTTCTGGAGATGCACAAAAATTAGAACCAGAGGCTGTTTTAGTCAGTGACAACAAAATTTAGAATGTTGTTCCTACCTTAACAACAAGTTGGGTTCAAGAAATGACCCACTTTCTTCAAACTGGTGAATGTCCTCTAGGTACAGATAGAGCAAAAAAAGGATACTTCAGATTGCAATCAATTCCTTATGTCCACATTGACAATATTCTTTTTAGGAAAGATCTGAATGGTGTCTTGTTAAGGTGTATTGATACTAATCAAACAGAAAAAGTACTTCATGAGTTTCATGATGGAGTTTCAGGAGGTTATTTTTCTCCAAGGACAACTACTTGGAAAATCATGAGAGTTGGTTACTACTATCCCAGTTTATTTAAAGATGCATATGCATGGTCAAAGAAATGTGTAAAATGTGCTTTATTTGTAGGAAAAGAAAAGCTGCGTGTTATCCCTTTACATCCAATTCAGGTAGAGTAGCCATTCATGAGATGGAGCATTGAATTTATCAGGCCAATTAATCCACCTTCTAGTGTTGGTCACAAGTGGGTGCTTATAGCCACATACTATTTTACATGGTGGACAGAAGCAGTAGCTTTGAAAGAAGCTAATGAATCTTCTATTCTTACTTTTTATGAGGATATAGTCACCAAATTTGGAGTCCCTGACTCCATTATTTTAGATAATGCTCTTACTTTTGTTGGGTTAAGAGTTACAGATTGTTTTGTTAGGAATGGAATTCATTTGAATACCTCCTCAAATTATTACCCACAGGTTAATGGCTTAGCTGAAAGTACAAATAAAAATTTGATCAAAATTATTAAGAGAACCATGGAGGAAAATCAAAGGGTTTGGCATACTACATTGAAATTTATAGTTTGGTTAGATAGAACAACCCCTAAGAGATCAGTTGGTAATTCACCATATGTACTTGTTTATGGAAAATAGGCCAGATTACCTGTATCTGTAGAGCTTCTAGCTCTCGATATTGTACATCAGTTGGAGATGTTTGAAGAATAGGACCCAATGTCTGTAAGATATGTAGAGCTCATGGAGCTCAAAGAAACAAGAGACAAAGCAATGAAAACTTTGGAGTATCATCAAATCCAAGCAAAGAAAACATTTCATAAGAAAGCTATAGCCAAAGTTTTCAAGGAAGGTGATATTGTTCTCAAGTGGGATGTGCTAAAAAGTGGCCCAGGAAAGTAGACAAAATTTGACCATTTCTAGGTAGGCCCGTTTATCATCACAGAATCCAAGGAGCATAACACATTCCAGCTATCAAACATGGATGGATAAATGTTACCAATCCTGGGCAGTTAATGGGATTCAACTTAAATGTTGTTTTGAGTTATGATTTACCATTGTACATATTAGGTTAGGTTTATGCATTCAATAAGTGTTGCTTCACTTTAGTTTAGTTGTTGTTTCATTCCGCTAAGTGTTGTTCCAGTACAGTTTAGTAGTTTTCCTCATGCATTTTGCATTTTCAATAAGTTTTCAGTAACCTGATTTGTTCTACTGAGTCACAAGTGAGTTACAACAATGTGCAAAAATGCTCTAGGTCTATTTCTAAGTTTTCCTAATGACTCCATGCCCAATGGAAGAGTCTAGGCCACTATTTTTTGATGTTTAGTAGGCAAACATCCAATAGATGTTGCCAAAATGTTACCAGATTTTCACCTACAGGCTCAATCAGGAAGAGCCATTTATGTTTCAAAATGAATGGTAAATTTTTACTAGACCTTCTATATTATATTCAATTATACAAATGAAACAACTTTACAAGATTACAAGAAAAATTATTACATTCATAAAACTGAATGAGAAAATATTTTACAATCTTTTTGAAAATGTAATCTTTATTGAATGTAATTAGATACATGTGTCTCACACATCAAGTCGTGAGACTGACTTACTCATTTGATACACATAAGAATTAAAGTATACATGAAAGAGTAAATGTTAAAATAAAATAAACATGAAAAGAAGGTAACCAGTAATTTCCTTTATGACTGGTATTGCAATGAATTTTCTCTTGATTGCCTTGCCTTGCTCCTTATAGTTCTTTGACCTCTAGGTGCTTGGTGTCTGGTTGCCTACATTGATTAAAGAAATGGGTTAGAACATTAGGTTCTAAGCAATGAAAGGTTACATTCTAAACATGCACATCTACCCATACATACATATGTTAATTCCTATGTGCATCAAATGTAATGCCTATCTTAAGTGTCCATAAAATCCAAAATAGAAGAAAATTATTCACACTTAAGATCTTTTATTTCTAACTTGTTTGCTTCATGTGTAGGTACAGGTGTAATCATGTATTTATTTCATGTCAGAGTAAATATGAGTGGGGATAAGTGTGGCTCCCTAAAGGGTTGAGCTCAGTTCATAACAAATGGTATAAGTAGTGTGAACATCATAAATTCTATATTGTGTTTTGGCAGAAGTTTCAAAGAACAACTTCATTTAAGGGAAGTGATTGCATCATCACAATATATATACAAAGCCTTTTATGTATACTCTTAGTGCATATAGTATTTCATTGTAGAAAAATTATATTGATGCAAAGTCTTTTTGATAAAGAAAGATACATATTGTTGAATATCAAATGGTGGAAGCACTACTATTATGAATATTCAAGAGGACTGATACTATCACAATGTTAGTAGCAAAGGGCAATGATTGGGTATTAATACAAAAACCTCAATAGGTCAAAAACTTTAAGTCAATGATCTAGAGGATATAAAGGGAAGTCAATAAATAAAAGAATAGTCCCAGATCTTTGTTCACAAAGTTCGGGGAACCTAAATAGTTATATTGCAATATGGAGGAATCAAAGGCATATTGACAGCTAGTAATCATAAAGTATCTCAAGTAGTAAAACATACAAGCCTTACAACCCTTATCTTAGACTAATCAACGTAGCTTCATGATAAAATACAGTCATAAATTCAGTCATTTTTGCTTCAGGGTTCATAAGCATTATTAGTTGACGATGTACATTTTATTCCTCAGCATTATAATACAATGGAAACAATAAGAACCCATCTTTTTGTAGCATAAAGATGAGCAATATGAGATTGAGCTCAGGATGGGCTCCAGAGTTCAAGAAAATAAGAAAAACATATACCCAAATGCCAAAGTTAAACTTTCAACTCAAAATGAGGCCTTTTGTCTATAAAAAGAAAGATGCAAATAATAAACAGGAAACCCTCATAATGGTATAGCTGGCAACAAATATATTTTGCAGAAGTATTCAAGTGTATAAAAGAAAATCACAAAAGTCACCGCTAGTAAATGAAAAGACCCATAACAACCTGTTCAAATTCTCAACTATGAGTAATATATCAACAACATGAATGATGAAATCTGCAACCTGGGTTTTTTATAAACATCAAATATTTTGTAGAATGAAGGTTCATTTTCTAGGAAATAAATAAAAGGGTTACAAATACAGATGAAATTCAAAAAATATGGTTGTGATATGTGGCGTGATTATAACCCTGGAGAAGTAAATGTTTAGTGCATTAGTCGATGCTCTTCCATCTAAAAAATGAATGAAATCTTCAGATTATGCACATAGAAATACATGGAAAACACAAAAATATCTATTATCTTTTGCATATAAACTCATGATAGCCAGGTAGAACCACAGAGAGCAGAATAAGCATAAACCCAGAAGCATGAAAAAATCCTTGTAAAAAATGTATGGATGCCACTAAACATTGAAATCAAGAAAAATGCAAATGAAAACCCATGAAGTCAATTGTTTAAAGAAAAGTCTTTTTGGGCGAATCGAGCCAATGAAATAAAATAAATCTTATAAATCACAATATAGCTCAAAAGCCACAATCAGCCAAAGGTCGAATGAACTCTCCAGAACTTTTGAATAATCTAGAATGTGAGGTTTAGTTTTGAAAAATCTTACCTTCAATATTATTGCCTAAGGAAACTTCATCAATATTTTAATGCTTGGAATGGAAGCGTGGTTGAGTACAGTAAATGAACCAAAAAATGGAAATATATCAGAAAATACAAGAAGGTCGCTACCTTTATTTCTCAGATGCTTTCAAATGGAGGAAATTTTCAGTTCTGTGACAAATTTTGCTTACCTTTGTCAAGAATCTGCAAAATTGTTGTCAATACATAGAAGAGATATCCAAGAAAAGCTTAGCTAGGGTTTTCCCAATGGTAGTGGACTTAGCTTCATCCAAAAGCTTCAAAAAGTGAAAGTGAAGAAAATAAAATACATTGCTTTTCGGTTAAGGTTGAAAACCCTATTCTTTTCATCGATATGAGTGAAGTGTTTTTATCACTTTATTTATCAAAGTTGCAAACATGATTTACAAATCTGTGACCTTTTGATACAAGGTAATTTATTTAACTTTATTTTCTGCCTCTATCAAATCATAAAAAATTTCTTCACATTATTACCCCTTCATATGGCCAATTCCTAGGGTGTAGCTTTGTATTTTTTGCATTTATTATTTTGTAAAATGCTTTAGATTAAATGATATTTTATGAATCATTTAGTCTAAACATTATCTTTCAAATAAAAAAAGGGACATGTGTTGTTATAATATATGCTTCTATTTATAATTGAGAGAGCATATTGGGAGGTTGTTTGCAGTTTGCAAACATTAGGAAGGTATGTAGGGGTAGTTGTGAAAAGTTGAGAGACATATGGAGCAGTTTTAGGCTTTTGGCTTAGTTTGGAACATTTTTAGAGATGGTTTATGTTTTGATTAAGGCTTGCATGGCCTTTTCAAACATTATGAGCTCTTTTGGAGATAGATTTTGTTGCTAAATCTTAGGATTTTGATGGCATACGAGTTCATGAAGGTTCTAGAACCTATTTTGGTGGAGCTCATGTACTCAGTCTTTGGACTACTCATTTTGTAACTCAGTTATGATTTTGCAGATTTGGGAAGTTAGTGATTTCTCAACAATCCTTTCTCCACTTATGTATATTTTGTAACTCATTTGGGAATATGGAATAGAAAATTTACCTTGAAAACTAGTGTTAGTTTCATCTTACCTTCATTCTTCTTTTGAATTATGCAGATTGTGAACTGTGATTATTAAGTTTACATTTTAATTTTTAAAAGTTGTGGAGTTCATCTTTCCTTCTTAAAAATATATGCAAATCAAGCCTTTTCATAAAGTATTTATGCATAAGCCTACAAAATTTATGTTGTGTAAATGTAAGAAACTATCATCAATTTTCTAGTGTGTGTTTATCTTTTTGTTTCATAATTCTTGTCAGTTAGGTGTATCACCATAAGGAATACCAATTACCAATTTTAATTTTAATTGTTTTAATTAGTAATCTTCCCCCTTTTTCCTTCAAAATTAGTAGTTTAGGTGATATTACCAGCATAGGAAGCTGGCCTTTCCCAGAGGTTTGGTCTTGGTCAAATTTCATATCTTTTAAGATCATTCCCATGTTACAGTGGATTGTTGAATTCCACATTCAACAAGGTGCAAAATTTTAGTGATAACAATGATTTGGGATCGTATAGCCCCAACTTAGTGATCTAGGAATCATATGTCACCTTGGGCATATGAATGCCACCTAAGTTTTGGAGCCTCCATCTACATTTCACACAAATCTAAGCATTTCTTGAAAAATGTGTCCTAAAGCCTAGCATAATGGGACTCATACACCACTTGTGGTGTCTGAGTCCCATGTGGATTAAACCTAAATTAAATTCAAATTATTGGTGGAATTTTATTCTCCTAGATATGGTGTTGTCTTGTAGTGTTTTAATTTCAAGGAATTTAGGATAAGCAAGTATATAAATACAAGGCTATTTCACTCATTTTCACCTAATACTTTGAAGAGAGCATTCCTAATAGAAAGTTTATGATTACAAGACTTCACAGGAGTATACAAGGAAATTCAAAAACATATTTAAAGCATTAAAAGGTAGATTTCTTTATCATTTTTTGCAGCAATACAAGATCCATCATCATGTCAAAGGCATAGTGCATCAAGCATGTTGTTGAGCTAATGTTGTTGATGTAGCATTAAAGATCCATTTGCAAGAATTGTGTCACATCCAATTTGAGATCAAGATCTACATTATTCATGGCGACTTCATGTTAGTTTTTAGATTTTTATTCCAAGACATCATCTAAGGTATCATCATTTCATGTTTCATGTTTCATGTCATTATTTAATTGTTTCATCATTTGGTTTAATTACCTAAATGGGGTTTGACTACGGTAAATCTCTATTTCAGAATAAAACAACACTTTCTCTCTCTCTCTCTCTCTCTCTCTCTCTCTCTGTGATAGTAGCTTTATAGGTTGAAGATAAAGTAGATTTGAAGCCTTCAAAAGTATCAAGATTTCAAAGTTGTAAAAGTTGCAAAAGTTGTCATGTAAAGTTGTCAAGGCTCATGGAAACTCAGATCTAGAGCAAGATATCCAACCTACTTGCATGAAACCATTGGAAAAAGGATTATTTGATCCATACTCAAAGGCTCACAAGTTTTCACTTCAAGATTTTTCTCCTAGGGCACTTTGCAACAAAACGGGGCTAATATGCCACTTGTGGCATATGAGTCCCAGTATACCTATTTTTGGGTACTTTCTATAGATCTTGATTTAGTAGTTCTAGATTCTTGTTTCCACCTAGATAGAGTATGGGATTGATACACTGAGGTTGGTGTATGAGTCCTAGTGGGCACCAAATAGCCAGTTTTTAGGGTTTAGGAGCTTTTTTTGACCTCATCATTCTTCTAAGTGCACCTCTGTACTTTTCTATTTTACTATTCTATTCTACATTCATTTATATGTTATCTATTCAAGTCTTGCATATCATAAAGTTTTTCATTTTACTTTTCTTTCCAAGCCCTAGCTTGGTGGCTAACCCTCTTTTAGTCCTTAATCATAGCCTAGGATACCTTATTGCAAGATCTCTTTCCCCCACTTCATATGTGGATTGAGATATCTATGGTTTCCTTGAATGAAACAAGTGTGAAATAGCAACCTTATCCTTGTGTTGCATATCATAAAAGGTGGGGCTACCTATTTCCATTGTGGCACACTTTTCATTGTCTATTTTGGCTAGTTGACCACCTTCCATGTATATATAAGGAGCAAGCCTGGGATGTGGACGACATACCTTAAGTTGGCTAGTATGTGACACACTTATCAATTATGTAGTTTCATTCGGGAACATATGACTTGGCATAGGGATTTCCAAATAACCTCTCACATCTTCTTTTACTTTAAAAAAAATCTTACAATAATGGTGTTAGCAACCACTTTAAAGTGGGGACACACATCGACACTCATGTTCTACCATGTGATTTATTTTTATTCATGTGATGTGTCCTTTTCTTGGCAGTTTCATTGGGCTTGATATCCTTTGAGAGTGTGATATTTCTTTGACTTTTCCTCTCTTGGAGACATTAGGCACAATGTTTCCTAAGAAGAGACCTTACATGAACTAAGAAAAATCCCTTTGAACATACCTTACACATTTACAATTAAACATTATATGGAAACCTTGCATGACACACTTTGCTTGACTATGGTGTCATTCAGTTTGTTCATGGGTGTCATGCATACGAAGCTTTGCTTGCCTCATGAAGCTCAAATTTCATTTTTTGTGTGGCACCTTGTCAAAGTTATAAGGAGGTATAGCTTTAGCATAGTTGTAAGTATGGGAGTCAAACTTACACGTGAATTTCCCATAGCCACTAGCTTATGTGTGTGAGTGCATACTAACCACTTTCCTATGTGTATTACCTCTCTAGGGGCTCACCTAGTGGATGGCCTGAGGTTCCACCAGCCCTTGTAAGCATACATTTGGTTTGCAATGTGGACAGTTTGTTCCACTTGTAAGCCACCCTTTTTGGATACTCAACTAGTAGACAGCATGATGTTTTGTTGCCTCAAAGTGAGTGGGAATTTTTGGAAAAACATCCTAGATCTAATCCACAATGTGTGGGACAAATGCTCGAAGCTTAATCCACCTTCTCTTTCTTTTTCTTTTATCTTTATGTAATGACATTGCATGTTTGATTATGTTTTTTTTTGCATATCAATATACCTTGTGCATGTCCCTTCGTGCTTATGTTGGTTTGATGTAGGATCTTGGATCTTGGGGGCTTGACCACCTCCTTGATCTTTGTTACCTTAGACCATCCACGTCGGTACACAAGGACCCCTCTTGAATGTCTACTTTAGTGTGAGTTTGAAGCAAGTTCCTCCTCTCACTAAAGTGGGGGCTAAATGTCATCCTTTACATTTTCACACTTAATTTTGGGATGATGAACATTAAAATGAGCTTAATGTTTCCTTTATCTAGTGTTGTAATGTGTTTTACACATTCACATTGGGATGAGGGCCCTTTTAAGCTAAATAGACCTATTTTTTCCTTAATTTAGTGTTGTAAAGTGTATTTATTTACACCTTCACATTATGTTTTGGGCTCTCTTGTATTTATGACCTTTATACCATCATTAATATGCCCCTAAGAACCTATATTATGCATCCCAAAGCTTATTTCAACTAATAGCCTGACATAATCAACAAATACACTTAATATCTCAACTCTCAGACATTTCCTCTATCCAAAAAGGTTTGGTGGGACCCATACACCACCTTGGGAATATGAGTCCCACCCAAATGGGCCTATATGCCACAAGTGGTGTATGAGTCCCATTTGGCCCCTTTTTAGTTTTTTGAGCAAGAAATTAGGGCTTTTCATTTAAATTTCATGAATGTCAGCATTAGGGATCTAATAAATGGTAAGTTAGATGAAATACCTATAAAAATTGGGTTTCAAAACATTATTTCACCTAAGCAATCAATATTCAAGCATCTTGAGGCTGAACAAGAGTATCATAGAGCATTCAAGATCACTTTGAAGGCATTCAATGGAAGATTTCTTCATCATGTCAAAGACATAGTGCATCAATCATGTTGTTGAGCTAGTGTTGTGATGTAGCATTCAAGATCCAAGTTAAGCATTATCCCATATCCAATTCAAGATCAAAATATACATTTGACATGGCCACTTGATGTTAGATTTCTAATTTACATCTCAAGACATCATTTAAGGTATCATTGTTCATGTTTCATATTTCATGTTTTGTGTTTGTATTTCATTATTCATCATAAGGTTTAATTACCTAAACGAGGTTTGACCAAGGAAAACCCCTATTTCCTAACAATCAACAAGTTTCTCTCTCTCTCTCTCTCTACATGTGTGATTGAAGATCTAGGTGTCACGGAGCTTAAAGATCCTTTGAAGACAAGATTACAAGATTGGAGAAAAGTTGTCAAGTCTCCATCTACATTGTAGGATCATGAAAAGTCACCTACAGGTTACAAATCATGGTTTCCAACTCAGAGATTTGACAGGACAAGAGCTATAAGATATCACCAAACAATACTAGAACTTCAACCAAACACTAATACTAGGACTAAATCACCACTTGTGGTGTATGAGTCCTAGTACTGCCATTTTATAGGTTTTAGGAGATTCTGATAAGTCCTTGATAGATTCCATTTTTGGAACAAAAACCCTAGTCTAGAACTAAATTGCCTAGACTGGCGTATGAGTCCCAGTGTGCATAAAAGATCAAGATTTCAAGGTTTTGGAGCATGTTTTGACCTCATCCTTCTTCCAAGTGCACCTTTTCTCATTCTTAGTTTATTATTCTACATTTCAATTTCATTTCATAAGTCATTTAGTCAAGTTTGCATGATACTTTCTGTAGAATGAAATAATACATCAATTCTTCCAAATGCAAACAAATGAAAAAAGCAAGCTAAATAAGAACATGAAAATATTAAGTATATTTATCTCATAGTGGATTGGTGCTTCTATGGAAAGAAGCCCTTTCCCAATCCTTTGCTAAGCTCCATGATGAAAATGATATAAATGTGCTTATGAAGATGGGGTAAGATGGGAAAAATTAGTTCTCAAATGAAGAGAGTGACTTTGAATAGGATTTTTTGATCAAGTTATGGAGATGAAATGCTAAGATTGTGGAGTTGTGGAGGATTTGATCAATGGATATGGTCTCTATTTAAAGATTCTCAAGTTGAAAGAATTCTTATGAGAGAGCAATGTGGGATCAAAAACAAGCCAATGAAAAGAGGCCACTTGTCAACTTGTGATAGGTTGGAGGCTGAGCACATTTTGGTCAATGTGCCAAAGAGAGGGAGATTTCAAATTTGAATTTGAGAGACAAGGTGAGTTAAATGCTAAGATTTACTTGTGTAAGAGACATGTAAGAGATTATTAATTGCTTTGTTGGATGTACATGCCAAATTGGGGGGAGATTCAAACTTGGAGAATATTCTCCCTTTATGCCAAGTTGAAAGTAAATAAAGATTTTGATAAATCAATTAAATGCAATTTCATGTGCAAGTGGAAAAATCTAGAGAATACAAGTGATTAGGATTAGCCTTTAATCATTGATTAGATTAATTAAGATGATGTTAGATGTTTCTAACCCATTTGACTTAGATTTAGGGATTTAAATCAAATCAAAGGGAGATGAAAGGTGATAAAGATTTATTTGGATAAGGGAGATAGTGATAGGATCAAATTAAATAAAGTTAATTTATTTAATTTTAGATGGATGATCCTTAGAGATTAATCAATTAAACTTGGTTTATTTAAATGATGAGCGAATATGATTAGTTAAATATGCATGATGTCAATTTGACATGTCTACACTTTCATCATTTACATTCTTAGTATTTTCAAGCCCTAGCTTTGTGGTGAACCCCCTTTTAGTCTTTAATCACACCCTAGGGAAGCCTTTAGTAGATATCTTCCCTTCATTCTATCCTTGGATTGAGATCTCTAATATTTACTTGAATGAAATGTCTAGAATACTTGTTGTTCTATGTCTTAAACCACAGAGTGACAATTTTCTACCTTTTAATATTTTCTATCTACTTCTTTTGTAGCTCTACTAATCTTCATCATATCCTAATTCTATCCATTTGATAAATCATCATATCAATCCTACTACCATGTTGATATTTTTCTAAGCAACCACATTCCTTCATCAACACATCAAAGGAGGACATCAAGAGGATTGGGTCCAATTCTTCTTCAACCATAATCCAAGGAGAAAGGAGTGAACAAGTTAAATGGTTCCATTATTTCTTTGAATATTTATGTCATTTCCTTTGTTCATTTTTCATCTCTTCAATCACCAACCTATTAAATACTTCTAGATGGTCTTCAACCCTTCCAACTTTCTCTCCAATTATATTTTACAAATATTTTGCAGTGGGTCCTTTATGGACTTTAATTATAATAGAATATGTAAGAGAATATTTAATAAGACCATTTTCTACTTTATTCATTACATCATACATTAATGCTTGAGAATAATTCATAAGTTTCCAAAAATTTGGTCCAATAGCATGCCACAAATCACTGTTAGTTAACAAATCTTCCATTTTTATTTTCCACATCTCAAAAATCATGGTTAAAAAATATTCTACATCAATCCTCCCTAATGTACTTACCATCTTTATTTCTTGCAATAAAGATAAAATATTCTCTTTCTAGACAAGTTCCCACTAAAGTAATGATAAGCTCAAAAAAAAATCTACCTAAAAATTAGAACCAATGGTGATTAGGTTCTAATAAAAAATTTTATGAAGTTAGATATGCAAAAATAAATTTCTACATGAATCTTGAAGGGAGGGATGTATAAAAAAATTAAAAAACCAATTCAAATCTATTGCATAAAGTAGAGAAATATAACCTTCAATAGATAATAAATTATATCATAGTATATTATCAAATTAGAAAGAGGATTGCAATACACTTTCTATGAAGTTATTTATAGGAGCATTCAACAACAATAAACATAAAATAATTTAGGCAACATTTTAAGAGTACATGTGTGCCTACAAATGAACCTATATAATATGCTAGGAAACAATAAATTAATTTTAAAACCATGTTAGAAACCTCCCCAAAGGTTACATTCAACTTGGACATAATCTCCAATCCCACCCATGAATATGCCATGTCATTTGGTAAAAATAGTAAATCATTAATTCATTTCTAACTCCTAGTTTTTTTGACTCAACATGGGCACCAACTTGTCATAATATTCTATCTCTAAAGGTGCACCGTATGGAAAATAATAAATGTTGACATATTGGATCATGATTCCAAGCCAACTCCCCATATTCCTAGCTCTTATGCATCATATAAGATACAATCATAAGTTGTCTTATAATTCTAGAAAAGAGGGCTACTCCAAGTCTACTATATTTATCTACCTTCTATTGACTTAAAACATCAACAAAGTACAAATGCATGGCCATATATGTCCTACAAAAATTCACCCCATTTGAGATGGAGGATAGATATTAAATATAATATAATTAAAAATTGACATGTACTTTTGGGGAAATTCCAAATAATTAAAAAATTAAATTTGAGTACTTGCAAAGGTTGAGATACTTTGGTTCTCAAGAGTCCATCAAGGCCGTATAAAACATCACAATAAAACATACGATATAAAACTTACCTATATACATTTATAATAGAAAATGTCAAAGTATTAGATCATCTATTAGTACTAAATGTTAATGCATTAAATTTACCATATTTTGGTTTGTGGGTCTTGAATTTTCCTTCAAATTTCTATGATTATATCTTCATAGATGTAATTAGATGAAATAATATTTTAGAAAATTTCATGTCTACCATAACATGAAATGCATGGACTATGTATACTTCTATTATATCCAAATATTATAGGTTTCATAGATGGTAATGAAACCTACCAATATATATTGCAACTTATATACTTTACCTGACAATGGTTAAACACTTTTATTTATCTTTCCTACCTTTGGTAACTACAAAGGGTAATGATGAGAGGACTATCTCACACTAGCCCACAACTTAATTTAGAGCCTTTAGTTTAAGAAGGATTGAGAAGGAAATGAATCTCATGCAACACTTCTCCTTAGGTAAAATTATAGATTTACCAACCATTATCAATTGTAAGAACAAAGAAGGAAGAACTACAAAGTATCTTGTTGTAATCATGAAAGATGGTTCACAAAAATCTTGTCAAACTAGTTATGCTAGCATAAGGGGTATTATTTAAATCTTTAGATAGTACTATATGCATAAAAGAAAATTTGTGAATATATCATCAATTAAGTTAATTATCTATTTGCAAAGATAAGTTTTAATTCTTATGTTTAGAAATATTATCCCTAATGACTTAAGCTAAGATTGTATTCATTCAAAATAAGTCACAAGAAATGTTTTGTACTTTAATTTAGACTTCTTAATTCACAAAATCAATAGTCATATGATAGATTATTACTTACTTAATAGAAATTATCTTTTAATCTTACTAATACTATAAATCTTACAAAACAAAACAAAATAACTTAATTTTTTACTACCTATTTATTGATTAAACTTTACAACATTAATTGTAAAATTATTGATGTCAAATAATAATATTATTTATTTTTATAAATATACAAAGGCACTAAATAATAATGAAAAATTAACAGCTACCTACATACACAGCATATTCGTAAAGGAATTAGGATTGAATACTCGGAAATAATAAATACACACCTGCATATATATATATATATATATATATATAAAACTATATTACAAAATTCAACATTAGTATATTAATCATGCGTCTCTATGAAAGACTTTATCCTTTTACCTTCTACATCTTGTGAAAACATAACTATTATCTACCCAAAAGAAACTAAAGAACACTAATACATAACTACAGCTAACTACATGGTAGGTATATCCAACAATTCACTTCAATTGCCATCTTAATGGCAATTCCAAGGACAGTGTCTGCAATGTCATCGGCAATGACAATGACTCAAGTGAAGGGTTAGAATTTATTGAATGTGCTTGTGCTATTAAATGGATATGCTATTGGGCACACCGCGACCTGTGAGACCACCTGATTTTGATAAATCAGTAGTATTGGGGTAGAGTAAGGTATAAGGAACTTTTGCAGGTCCATTTCTGTTCTTATATATTTGACAGTTGCTATTCCTCTGGATTATATTGTTCTCAATCTTTTTCATGTTTTCTGAAAACTTTGCGAATTTTTCTTCTACACGTGGATCATCCACTCTATCCACGGTGGACCCCTGCAACTGTCCCAGGTATACTTCATTTTTTGAATGCTGCGACAAAAGTTCCAAAACAGCCATGACAAGGGTAGCCTGTTTCGGAGCAGACACAGTTTTGAGGTAAAAATCATCCGGGTTCTTAAGGAGTTCCTCATATTCAGGTGTTCCTTTGTCTGGAATCAAGCGTCTGCTCATGGTGGGCAAGTTGGGCATGTATCCTCCATAGGAGTACTGTCCAAAGTTGACTGCAGCATGGTGAGCAGATCCAGTCCAGATGATAGTTGTCACTACTTGAACTGCTTCATCCAAACAATCCATCTTGTACCATCTACTTGGATCGTCCTTGAGGTCTCCATGCCCTACATTTACTATTTCATCCCACCAAGCCTGCAATTCCTTGTCCTTTTTAACCGAGGCATCATCCTTGTAGTACAGAGACAAGTAGTCTGAAGCCCATTGTTTTAACGCAAACCATATTTCAATACCGTCTACAGCATATGGGTAGTCCTCGATCACAAGCTTCAAACCATTTGGTGCCTCTGAATTTCGGACTGCCATTCCCCTGCACAGAACATGTTAAATGAAAGGATCAACATTTATAGACTTTTTAATTAGATTACGAAAAGCAAAATCTTGGAACAGCATTAACCATTCTTTTAGCGTCAACTTTTTCGTGGGCATATTATTTTTTTAAATGTCACGTATTAGTCAATATATCAAGGTAGCAACTTTGTCAAGAAACGATTTATACAATTGAAGTAGTTAACCACTCTTGATTAATATAGGCAATGAAATTGGTGTATCACTTACCGTTTAAGCAGGTCAGCTTCCAATCCTTGCTCATTGAATTTCCACTGTTTGTAGACTTTAGATGACATTTCCATACAATATCTGCCAGGTGTAAAGCCTCTCTCAATGACACCTGATGCATTTATCAAACTCTGACGGGCAGACTGATTGATGTCCATGGTATCCAGGTAATGCGGGATCAGTAATTTGTATACTGGGTGCATTTTGCTTAGTTGCCTGTGGGTAGCTATAATGAAAGGCTCTGTGATACAATGAGTTCTTAACCTGCAGTCAGTTATAATTTTATAGGTTATTAATCTTGACTGATTTTACTAAGATCTTTGCGGTGGTATACATTGGTTAACATTCATAATGAAAATAAATGACGAAGGACCGACATCATACTTACCAATGGCTGACGAGCTGATGGTAACCTGCATCATTGACTTTAGCATAGGCTTTGGCCAGTTGCCACACTGCTCCTTCTTCTGTTCCCTTGTTGCCTGGTGTAAAAACCTTTCTTACGGCCGCATTGTCATCAATTGGTGGCAAACACAACTCTATGGCCACTGGCTTTAAGATCCCTTCCTTGGTGAGGAAGTAAACCGTGCGGCTTGCATATGTCTTAACATCTTTTGAAAGCTTATTTATGCGCTCGATGTAAGGCATATAAGCATCATAGTAGTCCACAATAAATAACCTTTTCAAAGCAGTAGCCTGTATTTTGTGGATTAAATTACCATCATATTTAAATAACAGGAAGAAAAGAACAAGGAATTTTTGAAAAGAGAAATTACCTGATCCACAGAAAGGCCCTCAAGGTTCCTTTCTATGTGTTGGGCTGCGATGGCGCTCTTCTGTGGACCGTATGTCTTTTCATCCAAGCTACTGGACGGAGGAAATTTCTGTTTCGAAACAGCCATTGCTGCTATTTCAGACATGAAAGAACAGGAGAAGGGAAGATTTTGTATAGTTTTAGAATGCGCGTTACCTCTAGGCACTGGATAACCATTGGATTCAACCCTGCAAGTGTTTGACGTGCAAATTCCTCGTCGCTTCTCCACGCACACTCATCCACTGTAGGGCAGAAAATTGGTTGAATTACTTCTGTAAGAGACTACGTTTTATACTCGATGAAATTAGAAACTGATCGACTATGGTAATCTTACCTTCGACTATTTGGGGACGATTGAAATTTATGAGCGGAATATCATCCTCCAGGCCGTCGAGGAGTCCCTGGATAAACTGCAGTGGGCTACTCTCTTTATGGAGACTCTTGAGAGAATTATGGGCACATTTGAATCCTCGTTTGTAAAGGTCGCATACTTCCTCCAAGGAACCAAATGCGTGGTCGAAGAGACTCTCGAGAGTGGGAACAATCAGGTTAGCGAATGCCTTAACTAGGTGAGCTCCAAAGTCGGAATAGTCAGAATAAGGAAACCTTTCATCGGGGGGAATAAAGATCAAGCTTGTTCGAGTCTCGAATTCAGGAGCTGCAAGCGATGGTCCAACAGAACATTTTATCAACACAACGGTAAATAGGTTTATAAGTACATTACTAATTATTGATTATACATGCCTGATTCAATGCGTGGACGCCCAGTTCTACATCTTCTAGGATATGGGAACTCCTGCGATCCACCCAGCACTTCCCTCCGCAGCTCTGCATCTTTTTCTAGGTTTCCAATATCATTGTAGACATCATAATCATATATGAGATCCGACACCTGCCTTTCTCCGGTTCCGTCTCCTCGCAGGGACTTCAAGTCTAACTCCCTCAGTTTCATCAGACCCACTGGCGTTTCCTCTGGAAGAAAGCTCTGAAACACATGCATTTTAATCCCTATTTTATTTAAATATTATATTATAGATTTTAATGTTCAAAAGTGAAATAGAAATTTTACTAGTCTTATTCAATAATAACTGGTAAATAATTGTTCTTTTGATATTGGTCAAAAATAACTTATACTTAAATATCATAAACTTTAATCCCGTGCCCTGAATTAACCAAATCGAAATTTGAACAGGATTTCTTCATGATAGGAAGTACCAAACCTTATTAGCGAAGAAAACACGGTCATCTGGGTGAAGAGAAGAAGGGGATATCCATGAATTACATTGGAAACGAATTTTGCCGTGATCTGGGATTGATATGGTGAGTGATTTCAGAAAGAACTCCCGGGCATGCATATTTTTTATGAGGAAAGCACCAGGAAATCCAAGTGTAGAGTTCCATTTCAATTTTATAGTGCAGCTTGTCTCACTTGAAATGGGTCCATCCCATGGGTTCCAATCTAAGTAAGAAGGCTGCCCGACAATTTTTCCATATCCCGTTTCTACACAAAATCCATCAGATCACATATAATAGATACAGTTTCGAAATGCTACATATTCATTTCTGACTAAGATGACAGTATACATCAATTTTTAGAGTTCATAAAAATGACCTATTTTACCCTAAACTCTCCTCTCTCTCTATATATATCAACATTTCAGACTGTTATTCTTTATTCATCAGTTAAAAATGCAGTTAAATATGAAAACTAAAATATTATAATAATTTTGAATATCTAGGTTGATTTCTTAACATAGCATAACAAAAAAGATTAAGTAGCAAATTGTCATAAGGTACAGAGGAGCAAATTAAGTTGGAACGGCACTTTCCATAAACCCTATGATAAAATTCTATTAATTGGTTTTGAAAGCAGTGTTGGTATGCATAGAATACCGGGATCGACTTGATCGCTGCTCACAAGCTGAAGAGAGACTTTTTTCCCCATCAATTCAGAAGCCTCGTCAGCCAGTGTTGCAGAGTAATCCGTAATGTTGAGAAGAAGAGCCACCTTCTGCAGTACCACCTCGCCATTAATTTCATAATCTTTAGTAGAATCGTGGATACCGCTTTTAGCGTCAACACTATTTTTGCTGCTTAATATTGAATCCATTTTACTTCGCTTGCTCGCTCGCTCACTCCTACAATTCACTTGCTGCCGCTTTGATAATTAGTTGGTTTTTCTTCACCGCTACTTCTCTATAAATAGCTTCCCATGGCGAAAAAGTGGATGGAATGTTCATTGTTTCATGACATGTAGTAAGAGAATTTATGATTTAAAAATAAATTTAAATATATTATTTAATAAAGTTGAAAACGTCTATTAAAAAGGGTTAGACCAGCCATTATTATAAGATAACAAAGGGACCAGTAAATACAATTGTACTCTATCATAATACTTATTTTTATTTCTTAGTAATATAAATTTTACTCTCTAACAACATTGTAGGTAGCAAGAAAGATTCTTGTAATCAAGAATATCATCTAAACACGAGTTAATTAATCAACAATTTTTCTAAAAGGAAAAAAAAAAGAGTTCATCCCTTTCTTAAATAATGGAACCCTTAGACAAGCTTGAGTGATTAAAGCGTAGAAATAAATTTTAAATTAAGATAATTATTCTTTAGAATCTAACTCAAAGAATGATCAAAAGAAATCTAGAATCTCCAAGCCAATTTTACCAAAACTAAATAAATTATTGCATAATATGCCTAATCACAAAATGGAATTTGAAATGATACTTTTAATGTTTGATAAAAATTCTCTCATAGCTCAATTAATTTCTCTAAGAATACAACTTGAAACATGCAAAAAAAAGGGAAGAAGTAAATAAAAACAGATAAATAAAACAACATCAATAGACCAAACCTTTCTATTGAAGGACATCACCATTTAAAAAAAATAAAATGTATTAAATTCAACCATAATAGGGTCCCATAGAGTTTTAATATTCTTGGAAAAGAAAAGAGGAAAACTAAGGTAGGAATCAAGGAAATAGCCTTTTCTAAAAGTAGAAATCTACATATAAAAAATTGGTGAATACCTTTAATATATAGGAAAAAATTCATCAATCTAGATTTGTTCATAAGCTCACCCAAAGACATGTAATAATTAGATAAGAGACCCCTTTATCTTCTTGACCTAAACTGCTCTAACCTAAGCTACAAAAATTATAATTTCATATGTAAATTGTTGATTAATCCTAGTACACTATTAAGAAGGGGATTTCAAATCTTCAAGAAATCCCTCATCTTTAATGTACCTTCCATAGATTTCTATTTTTTTAGGCTAAGAGTGAACATTAAGAAGAACATGGATCCCCTTAAAGAAGTAAAAATAACATTGAAAAAAGCCATTAATTAAGATTAAAAAATAATTTAAAAAATAATAACTATAAACTCAATTCCTCTATTGAAATTTGAAACTAGATTCTTCTAATGTTTTATTTGGAAATCCTTAGATGGCACAATCATAATCTTTCATTCAGTTCAATAAGAATTTATTTAATAAACTGTAATAATTAAATAATTTATTTCATGAATTGATATAATCTCATTTTTATTTGTTGGTCTTTTAAAAAATCTTATAATCATTAGAAATCAACAAAATAAAGAGAGAATTTAGTCTATTCATAATCATAATATATTTTGTAACTATGAATTATATCATAATTTTCTATGTTAAATTTTGATAGATTTAAATGTCATTTTATGTCAACTAGTAACTTAACAAACATATCACATTGGAAAATTCTATTTAATTTCTCTTATAATGTTGTTTAATATTCAAAAGAAATAGTTTCCAATTTAGAAGAGAAATAAAATTCAATATCATATGTCAACATTAATTTAGGAATACTATGATCAACCCTTGTTCAAGAAAGAATTCTTTTCCATTTAACCAATAAAATATTATTCAAAACAAAAAATAAGCATATATATTTTTTTATAATCATGTACTTTTAAGCATATTTAGATAGAGTAAGCTATTTTCTAGAAGGTTATAATATATCACTTTTCATCACTTGAATTTAATTAAATAAAATTCCAATCCAGTATAATTTGGTGGAAAAAATCTCAGATCACTAAAAATTGTATCCAAAATACATCATTCCTATGAAAATTGAGTTTTGACATATTTAAAACTACCAGTCAATCCAATAAACATATTTCTTTGAAAGACAGTTTGAAAAGCATTTAAAAAAGAAGATTCAACTAAAATCTTAGCCCATTAAAAACTAAATAAAAAATACATCATTATAACAAAAATTGAATTACAACACATTTAAATCTACCGGTCAAACTGATAAACAATTTTAAGTTGAATGACCGTTTGGAGAGCATTTGAAACCTGAAAATTGAATTTAACCCGTGGTTATCCAGTTTAGCATCAACTCTATCATGATCGAGGAATGATGTCATAAATAAAGAAAAAGTGGAAAACCAACTGATGAGAAAAGAGTGGAAAGGTTTGGCCGTCCTATATACTTCATGCTTATCATGGAATAATGTCATAAATAATTTGCAATAGATTTTTATGAAAGTAATAAAGTTTGTGAATTGTACACGGTACTCCTCATGCCACTGAATAAATTATTTCTATTCAGTCACTAGGATATTATAAGACATGTGCCATACAAGTAATTTTAAGATATATTTAAATGAGAAAAAATAATTTTTAAAAATTTAAACAAATAAATTTGATTATCAATTGAAGTTCTTAATTTTATTTTTTTTTAATGATTTAAAAAAAAAAAACCATTTGTACATTCTAAGATTAAAGTTTTGTTTGTAGATTTTTTGGTCTTCAATTTTATAAGGAGGGGTTAGTTTCTTAGGGAAAAACAGAATTAGAAAATTCAAGAAGAATATAAATTAAGAATTTGTACTCAAGAATATTTCATAATTTTCATTGTAAATGATTTTAATAGTGATGGAATCATTGGAGGAGATTCATATTTCTATTAGAATGCTGATCTTTTTATGAAGCATTGACATGTGGATGTTAATTTTTTAGAGGAAATCCTTATGCTTACTCGAATTTGAATATGAATGTATGTTCTTTCTTTGAAATTCTAATCCTCATATGTCTTTGAGACAATTCACAATTTCTTGGGATGACCATTGATATTTCTAGATCATTCTATGGCGGTGGTCAATTGATTTATCCAAACATTTGTATAAGAAATCACTTTTCATCTCTTGAATTTAAATTAAATAAAATTTAAATCCAATAAAATTTGGGCCCTCCACTTTTGGGTGAGGAAGAAATCTCAGCCCACTAAAAATTGAATCCAAAATGCATTATTAGATCGAAAATTGAGTTTCGACATATTTAAAACTACCAGTCAATCCAGTAAACATATTTTTTTGAAAGATAGTTTGTAAAGCATTTAAAACAGAATATTCAACTGAAATCTCAGCCCACTAAAAATTAGATCCAAAATACACCATTACAACAAGAATTGAGTTTTAACACATTCATATCTGTCAGTCAATCTAATAAACATATTTAAGTTGAAAGACAGTTTGGAAAGCATTTAAATAAAAGATTTGATGTAAAAGTGAATTAAACCCATGATCCAACCCCAAGATAAACTTTTTATGAGTGCTTATCCATATGATATCTTTAACATCAACTCTTCCAGTCATTTGCATTGGATTTCTAAAAGATCTGTTTATCATTTGACATCCAAAAGAAAAAAAAACATCATTAAAACAAGAATAGAGTTTTAACACATTCAGATCTACCC
The DNA here is from genome assembly GCA_007258455.2 of Sequoia sempervirens. Lineage (NCBI taxonomy): Eukaryota > Viridiplantae > Streptophyta > Pinopsida > Cupressales > Cupressaceae > Sequoia > Sequoia sempervirens. Next base: position 117,920,531 of record VDFB02193867.1, read on the forward strand.
ATCAATCGAATAAACATATTTAAGTTGAAAGACTGTTTGAAGAACATTTAAAACAAAAGATTCAACTGGAAAATGAATTTAACCTGTGATCCAAACTGTTTATTAGTGCTTATCCATATTATGTGTTTAACATCAACTCTATCAATCATTTGCATTGGATTCCCACAAAATCTGTAAATCATTTGACGTCCAAAAGAAAAAGTGGAATACCAGCTGATGAGAAAAGAGTGGAAACGTCTGGCCGTCGTATATACTTTATGTTTATCAAGGAATAATGCCATAAATAATTTGCAATATATTTTATGAAACATAATAAAGTTTGTGAATCGTACACAGAACTCTTCTTGCCACGGAATAAACTGTTTCTATTTAGTTACGAGGATATTATAAGAAATGTGCCATACAAATAATTTTTTTAAGATATATTTAAACGAGAAAAAATATTTTTTTAAAGTTGAACAGCTAAATTTTATTACGAATATTTTTGTCAAATGAAGTTTTAATTCACTAAAATTTGTGTCTTCCATTTTTGTATGATTTTAAGAAAAAATAAATTACTTTTTAGGATTAAAGTTGTGTTTGTAGATTTTGGGTCTTTAATTTTATTTGGAGTTAGTTTTTGAGGATTTTTTTTTTAAGAAAATTCAAGGAGAATATGAATTAAGAACTTGTGCTCAAGCATATTTCATAGTTATTTTTGTAAATTATTCTAATAGTGATGGAATTATTGAAGGACGTTCATATTTCTATTACAATGTTGACCTTTCTATGAAGCATCGGCATGTGCGTTTTAACCTCTTAGAGGAAATCCCTATGATTACTACAATTTGGATATATGAATGTATGCTCTTTCTTGGGAATTCTAATATTCCTATGTGTTTGAGACAACTCACAATTTCTTGGGATGACCATTGATATTTCAAGATCATTCCATGGCCATGGTCAATTGATTTATCCCAATTTTTGTATGCAATTAGATGTCTATTTTCCTCCTAAGAGTATTATATTACACACTAGAGATTTAGAATGTTCTTAGGATCTAGATTATGCAAATCTTCCTTTTAAATGAGAAGATGTCATGAACATTATCATTTTTTTCTAGAATTCCCTAGCATTCAAAGAAACACCCAAATTATGAAAAGAAAACCAAAGAAAAAAGACACAAATAGTTTTATGTTGCAAACAAAAATATTTTAAAAGTAAAAAGTAAGTTTCTCTATGTATTACAAATAATGTGGGTTTAGCTTTCACTTTGGGAAGGAGAGGATCCATAAGAATCTCAATTGCATCAAAATGGAGAGACAAATACCAAGGAAATGCTTGAGGATTGCAAATTTATAAGTAATTTTGAAAAAAAATTAGTTGAACAGGCTTCTATAAATGTTCAAAATTTAATGATGTAAGAGAAATAAATAGATCCTTTATATATTTCCTTCATATGCAAGATAATCAAAGGAATACTATGCTTTCTTGGGATTCTTTGGTTGATTCTAGCTCAAAGTATGAAAGTTAAATATTTTTTTGCTCACAAATTCACAATAAAGAGGAAGGGATATTTTGTGCATAATAAGGTTGGTAGGCCCAATAGGTATAATTTATTACAAAATGCAACTATACTGGAAGTTGTTTCTAGAAATTAACTTAAATTGGATGTTTTCTTGGTGGTTGTGTGACAACAAAAATCCTCCAACTTCTAATAAATAAAGTTGTGTTTTGTCCTTAAGCCCAATAAATCCTTCACTTTTTTCCTTCT
>VDFB02193867.1:117922383-117953032 GCA_007258455.2 Sequoia sempervirens
AATAGGGTCCCATAGAGTTTTAATATTCTTGGAAAAGAAAAGAGGAAAACTAAGGTAGGAATCAAGGAAATAGCCTTTTCTAAAAGTAGAAATCTACATATAAAAAATTGGTGAATACCTTTAATATATAGGAAAAAATTCATCAATCTAGATTTGTTCATAAGCTCACCCAAAGACATGTGATAATTAGATAAGAGACCCCTTTATCTTCTTGACCTAAACTGCTCTAACCTAAGCTACAAAAATCATAATTTCATATGTAAATTGTTGATTAATCCTAGTACACTATTAAGAAGGGGATTTCAAATCTTCAAGAAATCCCTCATCTTTAATGTACCTTCCATAGCTTTCTATTTTTTTAGGCTAAGAGTGAACATTAAGAAGAACATGGATCCCCTTAAAGGAGTAAAAATAACATTAAAAAAAGCCATTAATTAAGATTAAAAAATAATTTAAAAAATAATAACTATAAACTCAATTCCTTTATTGAAATTTGAAACTAGATTCTTCTAATGTTTTATTAGGAAATCCTTAGATGACACAATCATAACCTTTCATTCAGTTCAATAAGAATTTATTTAATAAACTATCTGTAATAATTAAATAATTTATTTCATGAATTGATATAATCTCATTTTTATTTGTTGGTCTTTTAAAAAATCTTATAATCATTAGAAATCAACAAAATAAAGAGAGAATTTAGTCTATTCATAATCATAATATATTTTGTAACTATGAATTATATCATAATTTTCTATGTTAAATTTTGATAGATTTAAATGTCATTTTATGTCAACTAGTAACTTAACAAACATATCACATTGGAAAATTCTATTTAATTTCTCTTATAATGTTGTTTAATATTCAAAAGAAATAGTTTCCAATTTAGAAGAGAAATAAAATTCAATATCATATGTCAACATTAATTTAGGAATACTATGATCAACCCTTGTTCAAGAAAGAATTCTTTTCCATTTAACCAATAAAATATTATTCAAAACAAAAAATAAGCATATATATTTTTTTATAATCATGTACTTTTAAGCATATTTAGATAGAGTAAGCTATTTTCTAGAAGGTTATAATATATCACTTTTCATCACTTGAATTTAATTAAATAAAATTCCAATCCAGTATAATTTGGTGGAAAAAATCTCAGATAATTAAAAATTGTATCCAAAATACATCATTCCTATGAAAATTGAGTTTTGACATATTTTAAACTACCGGTCAATCCAATAAACATATTTCTTTGAAAGACAGTTTGAAAAGCATTTAAAAAAAAAGATTCAACTAAAATCTTAGCCCATTAAAAACTAGATAAAAAATACATCATTATAACAAAAATTCAATTACAACACATTTAAATCTACCGGTCAAACTGATAAACAATTTTAAGTTGAATACCGTTTGGAGAGCATTTGAAACCTGAAAATTGAATTTAACCCGTGGTTATCCAGTTTAGCATCAACTCTATCATGATCGAGGAATGATGTCATAAATAAAGAAAAAGTGGAAAACCAACTGATGAGAAAAGAGTGGAAAGGTTTGGCCGTCCTATATACTTCATGCTTATCATGGAATAATGTCATAAATAATTTGCAATAGATTTTTATGAAAGTGATAAAGTTTGTGAATTGTACACGGTACTCCTCATGCCACTGAATAAATTATTTCTATTCAGTCACTAGGATATTATAAGACATGTGCCATACAAGTAATTTTAAGATATATTTAAATGAGAAAAAATAATTTTTAAAAATTTAAACAAATAAATTTGATTATCAATTGAAGTTCTTAATTTTATTTTTTTTTAATGATTTAAAAAAAAAAAACCATTTGTACATTCTAAGATTAAAGTTTTGTTTGTAGATTTTTTGGTCTTCAATTTTATAAGGAGGGGTTAGTTTCTTAGGGAAAAACAGAATTAGAAAATTCAAGAAGAATATAAATTAAGAATTTGTACTCAAGAATATTTCATAATTTTCATTGTAAATGATTTTAATAGTGATGGAATCATTGGAGGAGATTCATATTTCTATTAGAATGCTGATCTTTTTATGAAGCATTGACATGTGGATGTTAATTTTTTAGAGGAAATCCCTATGCTTACTCCAATTTGAATATGAATGTATGTTCTTTCTTTGAAATTCTAATCCTCGTATGTCTTTGAGACTATTCACAATTTCTTGGGATGACCATTGATATTTCTAGATCATTCTATGGCCGTGGTCAATTGATTTATCCAAACATTTGTATAAGAAATCACTTTTCATCTCTTGAATTTAAATTAAATAAAATTTAAATCCAGTAAAATTTGGGCCTTCCACTTTTGGGTGAGGAAGAAATCTCAGCCCACTAAAAATTGAATCCAAAATGCATTATTAGATCGAAAATTGAGTTTCGACATATTTAAAACTACCAGTCAATCCAGTAAACATATTTTTTTGAAAGATAGTTTGTAAAGCATTTAAAACAGAATATTCAACTGAAATCTCAGCCCACTAAAAATTAGATCCAAAATACACCATTACAACAAGAATTGAGTTTTAACACATTCATATCTGTCAGTCAATCTAATAAACATATTTAAGTTGAAAGACAGTTTGAAAAGCATTTAAATAAAAGATTTGATGTAAAAGTGAATTAAACCCATGATCCAACCCCAAGATAAACTTTTTATGAGTGCTTATCCATATGATATCTTTAACATCAACTCTTCCAATCATTTGCATTGGATTTCTAAAAGATCTGTTTATCATTTGACATCCAAAAGAAAAAAAACATCATTAAAACAAGAATAGAGTTTTAACACATTCAGATCTACCCATCAATCGAATAAACATATTTAAGTTGAAAGACTGTTTGAAGAACATTTAAAACAAAAGATTCAACTGGAAAATGAATTTAACCTGTGATCCAAACTGTTTATTAGTGCTTATCCATATTATGTGTTTAACATCAACTCTATCAATCATTTGCATTGGATTCCCACAAAATCTGTAAATCATTTGACGTCCAAAAGAAAAAGTGGAATACCAGCTGATGAGAAAAGAGTGGAAACGTCTGGCCGTCGTATATACTTTATGTTTATCAAGGAATAATGCCATAAATAATTTGCAATATATTTTATGAAACATAATAAAGTTTGTGAATCGTACACAGAACTCTTCTTGCCACGGAATAAACTGTTTCTATTTAGTTACGAGGATATTATAAGAAATGTGCCATACAAATAATTTTTTTAAGATATATTTAAACGAGAAAAAATATTTTTTTAAAGTTGAACAGCTAAATTTTATTACGAATATTTTTGTCAAATGAAGTTTTAATTCACTAAAATTTGTGTCTTCCATTTTTGTATGATTTTAAGAAAAAATAAATTACTTTTTAGGATTAAAGTTGTGTTTGTAGATTTTGGGTCTTTAATTTTATTTGGAGTTAGTTTTTGAGGATTTTTTTTTTAAGAAAATTCAAGGAGAATATGAATTAAGAACTTGTGCTCAAGCATATTTCATAGTTATTTTTGTAAATTATTCTAATAGTGATGGAATTATTGAAGGACGTTCATATTTCTATTACAATGTTGACCTTTCTATGAAGCATCGGCATGTGCGTTTTAACCTCTTAGAGGAAATCCCTATGATTACTACAATTTGGATATATGAATGTATGCTCTTTCTTGGGAATTCTAATATTCCTATGTGTTTGAGACAACTCACAATTTCTTGGGATGACCATTGATATTTCAAAATCATTCCATGGCCATGGTCAATTGATTTATCCCAATTTTTGTATGCAATTAGATGTCTATTTTCCTCCTAAGAGTATTATATTACACACTAGAGATTTAGAATGTTCTTAGGATCTAGATTATGCAAATCTTCCTTTTAAATGAGAAGATGTCATGAACATTATCATTTTTTTCTAGAATTCCCTAGCATTCAAAGAAACACCCAAATTATGAAAAGAAAACCAAAGAAAAAAGACACAAATAGTTTTATGTTGCAAACAAAAATATTTTAAAAGTAAAAAGTAAGTTTCTCTATGTATTACAAATAATGTGGGTTTAGCTTTCACTTTGGGAAGGAGAGGATCCATAAGAATCTCAATTGCATCAAAATGGAGAGACAAATACCAAGGAAATGCTTGAGGATTGCAAATTTATAAGTAATTTTGAAAAAAAATTAGTTGAACAGGCTTCTATAAATGTTCAAAATTTAATGATGTAAGAGAAATAAATAGATCCTTTATATATTTCCTTCATATGCAAGATAATCAAAGGAATACTATGCTTTCTTGGGATTCTTTGGTTGATTCTAGCTCAAAGTATGAAAGTTAAATATTTTTTTGCTCACAAATTCACAATAAAGAGGAAGGGATATTTTGTGCATAATAAGGTTGGTAGGCCCAATAGGTATAATTTATTACAAAATGCAACTATACTGGAAGTTGTTTCTAGAAATTAACTTAAATTGGATGTTTTCTTGGTGGTTGTGTGACAACAAAAATCCTCCAACTTCTAATAAATAAAGTTGTGTTTTGTCCTTAAGCCCAATAAATCCTTCACTTTTTTCCTTCTCTAGTATCTTCAATGTCATCTTCATAACCAATTTTAATATTTCACTTTTCATGTCATGGGTGACACTTATCATCAAATAAAATATAATTAACCATGCCATGTGCCACAAAACCTAGTCAAAATTTAGACGGTCTACTACATTCAAAATAATATGTAAAACAAAATACAAACCGCTAGTAGACATTAGGTGTCATTTTCAGTTAAAATGTAGATTTTACAAATGAATCCTCCAAATATAAAATAGAGTCTGATAATTTCCTTACATATCCATTTAGATATCTTTCTTTCTTAAAAATAAAAAATCTCAAAAAAAAATTCTTTGATAGATCTAGAAGATATCAAAACTTATGTGCGGAAGTAATAAGAGAATACCTAATAGGATATGAACTAAAAACCTTGAAATTCATGTCAAAATATTAATTTTCCTCATTTCCAACTATTGTAAACATTCTCTTGCCAAATAAATTATCAAATTTGCATGTGATATATAGAAAGTATTAGACTTGAAATTTTGATTTAGCAAACAAAAATTCTCTACAATCCACCAATTTAATACCATGATTATTTAATTGGTCAACTATTAAAATATATATTCTATGCTTCAATAAATTTTTGTTTCAAATAACTCACTTAAAAACCTTAAATTTCTAATGTCCAACCACAAATTACAAATAGAGAGTGGAAAATATATATACCATCTATAGCCTATGGGCCTAATCAAATAAACACAATTCAAAATTAAATTGACCTATTATACTATTTAATGTTGTCCTCCATTTGACTAATGTTGGGGGAACATAATAAACAATAACAATGGATAGGCAACTCCTCTTTATTGCTAATTTGATTCCTAGTGCTTAAAAATGAACTATCACATAAAAATCACGTTACTGTCTTTTGCTCAAACTTTTTTCTATATATTGATAATGATTTTTCAAAAAATATTAGTTTTATTCTCCTCTTAATCAACTTTCCATAACATTTCACTCTCCAAATTTCATTAACAAGCAATGCAAGATCTTTGGAATCTACCTCAAAATAAATGCTTTGATACTATGTTGAAATGATGAGTAGATTGGATATAAAATTTAAACCATTATAACACATAAGTAAAACATATCATATATATATATATATATATATATATATATATATATATATATATATATATATATATATATATATATATATATATATATATATATATATATATATATATATATATATATATATATATATATATATATATATATATATATATATATATATATAATTTATTATTAGATAGAATGATGCAATATGATTACAAATAATTACATTCCTAGGAAACTTTGAAACTACCTCAAACTAGCCCAAACCACCTACGATCTAAACTAATTTTGAACTAATTATTCTAATTTATTATTTTTAAAGTAAATTTTATTTATAAATTAAAATTTACATGTTAATTGATTTATTATTACTAAACATTATCTAATTATATGTTATTTATGTAATATATTTATGAGAAATTCATGTTAAAATTTTATATTAGTGTTGCTAATTTTGTTTATAAAAGGATGATACAATTTTGAATTCTAATCAACCCATCTCTTCTTTACATAATATGTGACATTAAGGATCACCTTTATCTAGTTTACTCTTCACTCTAGGAATAATTTGTCATCTATAATGGTTTTGAGATCACCTCTATTATAATATTGGAACCATCTATATCATAATATAGAGATCCCTTCATTACAGTATTGATATAATCTCTATCTATCCCAATTATATCACCTCTACTACTCTGATCACTAGTTCAAGATATAGATTCAACCATTATCTTTTTGTCTTGTATTTCTTCATGATTTCTTTACACCTCCCATATTATTTTGTTTGGTTACCCACTATGGGGGACATGTAGCTTTCATTTTTTATTTGTTTCCTTTTGTGGACACTGAAAAAGTAACCCTTCTACTTTTTATGTTTCGTTTGGGCCCTCCTTGTGATTTTGGCTTAATTGTGCCTTGATTTAATGTAGTAATGTGGATAACATATTCACATTAGGTCTTGGTCCCTTGTGAACTAAAAAGAACTCAAGTGGTACCTTTCTTAAGTGTTGTAAAGTGTTGTAACACACTTTCACAATTTTCTAGGGTCTTATTAATGTATTTCACCTAAATAACCCCTTTTCATCATTTACCAAGCCTTAGTTCAAAGTGTTGTAAAGTATTGTAGCACACTTTCACACTTTTCTAGGTTTTTCATTAATAATTGGACCTTCTTATGCTTTAATTGGCCCTATTTTACATCTACAATCCTTACTTATGTGTATTTTTGAGAATAAACCCAATAAACATCATTTAAAACACTTAAATCTTGAAACCCACTTCAAATGCCTAAGGTGGAACCCATTCGCCATTTTGAGAAAATGAGTCCCCTTAGGTGGGACCCATTCACCCAGAGTGGTGAATGAGTCCCCTTTGGCACAAAATTAAAAATTATTCAAATTTTTGGTGGGTTTTCATTTTCTAAGATCTAAGGTCAGCCTGTGATGTTGTATTTTCGGGAATTATTGCATAATCAAGTATAAATATATAGTTCTTTCACTCATTTCACCCCTAATCAATCTAAAAAATTAATCAAGTGATCTAGCATTCAAGCATTTTGTTTACATGAGCATTCAAGCACTTTGGAGCCATCACTCACATGTTTGCAGCATTCTACTTCAAGGATTTGGTGAGTTGCAACATCATTATTTGTTCATTCATCATTCTTCATTCTATTTCATTTCACTTCAAGGGTTTAATTTCCAACAAGGGGTTTGACCAAGGAAAACCCCTATTCACTAACCCTGTCACAACAATTTTTCCCTCTCTTTGTATGTGATTTGTAGGTCTAGGTTGCAGATTTGTCAAAGACAAAGGTTAGAAAAGTTTCCATTAAGTTATCAAAGTTATTCAAAGTTGAAAAAGTCCTAGGAGAAGCTTAGAGAAGATCTATAGGCTAAATTCTATAGTTTTCGACCCATAAACCTGTAAGGAGTAGAAGAGTAGACTAGGGGCTATAGTTTCTTGTTATAAATTTCTAGAAATTTAGAGTGGATTGATTTGCCACTATTGGCGAATGAGTCCCACTACCCAAGGCTAAACAAGAATTTTGTAGATCTAAGTACCCTTTTGCCCAAAACCTATTTTGACCCATTTTCTAGAAAACTGGACTAAGTCAACTAGCTTGGCATATGAGTCCCAGTTGGAATCAACAGTGAAGTTTTTAGGATTCTAGAGCTCCATTCCATTTCCAACAAGTTTCCAGGTGCACATTTCTAGTTTCATAACTTTTTGTTACATTTTACTTGCATTCTTAGGTCATTTAGTGTTAGTTTGCATATCACATTATGTTTTCAAACATCTTGCATTTTCCAAGTTTACACTTGGTGGTGAACCCATTTATTGTTTTCATTCATCTCCAAGGATATCTTACAGTCCGATCTCTCATATCCTTCATTAGGTTGAGATCTCTAAGATATTCTTGAATGTGAGCATTGCGAAATTGGATCCCTCTTCGTTCATTCCCCTTCTGTGTAAATAAGGAAGCTGTGTGTTCCATTTCCATTGTCCACATTTTGGTGAACTTGACTTTTGAACATCATAATTCTATTTTGGGGTGCATTTACATGCTAGATTTAGCTTGCATTAACATTGCATTGCATTTTGCATTAGTTAATTTGCATTCTAGGGTTTCAAAGTTTGCATTAGTGAAAAGTTCATTTAGCTTGCATTATTGCACTTAATTTCATTAAAAATTAGTAAAATTTTGCATTTTCATTTCAAAATTGCCTCAGAAAACTTAAAACACATAAAATTCATTTCAATTTTTTTGAAAACTTAAAAAAAAATCAGTACCAAGATTCATTTGCCACCTTGGACGAATCAGTCCCTTTGCATATTTTGTACACCATATTTTGGCATTTAATATTTATTTTTTGAGTTCCTATTTTTTGTTGTTATCTCTCTATATTAGTTTACAGATTTTACGTTTCATTCAATTCCTTGCATCTAGTTTAATTTCATCCATCTTGTGCATTGCTTAACATCAAAATTGCATTATTTTTTATAAAGGAAAAAAATAGGTTTTACAGGGACCTGAAACCACAAAGTTTATAACATAAAAAAGGAAAGGACAAAATAGTTCACCGAATTAAATAGGATGCAAGGAAAGAAGAACCCTAAAAAACAACAACAAACCAAAAAAAGCCAGAAAGGGCCACCAAAGAGCTAGCCGAGGTGCAAAACAAAAAACCAGTAATAGCTAATCTAGATTCTTCAACACTTTCTCAGTCTTGGCCTCCAGATCCTGCATATCCTGGACTCCCTTCTTGAAAGTTTGAATCATCTATGGTGTCGGGGGTGCCTTCCTTTTTAGATTAGCCCTAGTTCTCTTTGAAATCCCTATGTCCTCTTCCTGGTTTTTATCTTTAACCTCTTCCAAATCAACAACCAAGGACCCCTGTTGAGCTTTATCCAGTTTTTTGGTCATTGTGTTGATAATGATAGCATTATGTCTTGCCATTCTATTATTCTGTTCAATAATTATCTTCACAACATTTTTTATTTTTTTAAATTCAATTTGTATCCTTTTGTCCTTACCTACATAGTCTTGAATCTCCTTACTAGCAGTGTTCTCAGTACGCTCTTCATCCTTCTTGCATAACATAGAAACCTTAACTTCCACTTCTTCCAGTTTACTCTAGAGGGTCTAGTTTTTTATTTTCAAGTCATTAATTTCATGAAAGACCCATTTTGACATTTTGAAGTGGTTCTTGACATTATTCCTAGGTATGCCTAGAAAATTAGCAATAGGTTCCCTATCAAGATTGAGGCAATTTTTAGCAGTGTCAGAGGCTCCAGGCGACCCAGTTCTATCAACTCTGTTCGTAGACAGGACATAAGAGGAAGAATTGTTATTTGCACTGGGTTCCTCAAAATTAGGAGAATCTTTAGAGTATGAAATAAGGTTCTTAATAGGAAAATTATTTCCGCTGCCTTTGGCTTTGGTGGTAGAACTTCCCAACTCAGAAGCATGGAAAACTTTAACAGACTGGGTATTATGGATTTGGATTTTCTTGCCATTCTGGACAATGGGAGGGTCCAGGACCATCCTTACAAGACTCAAATTAGTTTTATTCCTTGAACATCTAGGTTCAGTGTCATCATCCTCAGAAGCCGAAGAGGCCTCCAAGTTTGCAAGGGCTGGCATTTCTTGGAAATGTTCAACAATTAATCTTATCAAACCAGTATGTAATATAGGATATCTTTTAGGGTTTTTCTTATGGTCTTCCATACTTTTTCTTAAGGAACAGAGTAAGTAGTAGGGGAGAGAAACCCTGACCTTATAGCGAAAATGATTGAGCAAGGCATAATGATAGTTGTAGACCCTAGTGAACTATCCATCCAGGGTAATATACTCCATAATGATGCGAAGAAAAATTCTCCATAAAGCTTTAAAGGAGTCGGCCTCAAAGTAACTATTGGAAACTTTCACAAGTTTCAAAATTTCCTTGTCTTTCTTCGCAAATCTAACCATTGCTTCATCAAAAATATCAAAATTGCATTGTTGCATAGTTTAGAATCTAAAAATTGCATCATGAATATGTGTCTTAATAAGCTTTGGATTTCAATAAAATCCTTAGTAGATATGTCAAGTTGTGCCTTTGGAAATGATCCTAGTGACATTGAACCCACTCACACACCTTCAACTCCTCATGCATGTCCTCCTCATGATGTTGACATCATTGGAGAAGATGATGACAGTATGAATCAGTTCCTAAAAAATTATCTTGACAACCTTGAAGCTAATGCATCCTTCTATCAATCCATTAAACAACAAGATCCTCCTACAATACCACCTCTTGAGATGTTTGGTTACATACATCCTAAAACAAAAGTTGAACCTATGTTCCCTACAACAAGTGAATCTAGTTCCTCTAGACAAGCAAACACTCAACTATTTTATGATAATATTGTAACCAACACTCACATCAACCTTGAATATACATATGGAAAAGGCTTCATAATCTTGAGCAAACAAGGATGTGACACAAGAACTGAACATGAAATTCATCAAATTTTACAATAAATACTAAATGATGATAACACAACAAGGATAGGCTACCAAGATCCCCCTCATAAAAAAAAGCTTCCTAGATAATATCTAAGGCTTCTTGATGATGTTATGGTGATCTTTGATTCTCCCCCCAACCTGAATTTTCTTCTTCCTAGAGAGCAACCTTTGACTAATAATAATGACAAGGATGACATGATCACTTTCGGTCCTCCTCCTTCAATTCAAGAAAAGGGTGAATCTAGTAAACACAAGAAGCCTTACAAGTTACAAAAACTAAAGTTTCCTCTCTTTCCACCACCTGAAAGTGAAAGGAAATTACAAATACTTTTAAACAAAGAACTAATCATATTACCACCTATGAATATGTTGGTGATATATCCTAAAGATGCAAAAGTTCCACATTGTGCATATCATCGAATTATTGGACATAGTAGTGATGAGTGTCATACATTGAAACAAATATTGAGAAAGTATCACTTTGATGGCAATAATTGCAATCCAGTGATCCCATGACATACTCTCCTACTCCTTTTCATGTAATAGTTGCAAAAAATTATCTTCTCACTATTCCATGACCTTTCCCATCACCTATCTCGGCTCATTCTTTTCTCACTCAATGGGGCAAGAAGTTGATAGCCTTGTCCTAATAATGCATTTTTCATTATCCCTTAGTTGTGTTGTTCACCTTCTGCTTATGCAGTCTGGGATTGGGGCATGAATGACTTGCTCGATGGTTGACTCGCATTTTCCTTACTAGTCTTTTGCATGTTTATTTTCTTTATTTTTCTTTGTGTGATTGCATGTGTGTAATGTTATCCCTCATGATGTTCTCTCTCTTTGTGTCATTCCTCTATTTGTACCTTCATTCTTCTCTATGTCGTGCATCGCTTTTTCATTTTTCATTTTTTATTTTTCTTGTGTTTTCCTTTTGGAGATGATACAAGGCATTGAGACATTCATGTCTCCTTCATGTTGACCCAAAAAGCTTTATTTTTCTTGTGTTTTCCTTTTGGGGATGACGCAAGGCATCAAGACATTCATGTCTCCTTCATGTTCACCCAAAAGGACTTTTTTTCTTTTCTTTTTCTTTTGTCGTTTCCTTGTGTTTTCCTTTTGGGAATGATGTAAGGCATTTATACATTCATGTCTCCTTCATGTTGACCCAAAAAAAAATTCATTTTCTTTGCCTTTTTTTTTGTCTTTTTCTTGTTTTTTCCTTTTAGGGATGACACAAGGCATCAAGACATTCATGTTTCTTCCATGTTGACCCAAAATGTTTTCCTTTGTTTTCACTCTCTTTGTGTCATTCTTCTAGTTTTGTGTATTTGGGGGATGATGATAGTTCCAAGCTCTCTAAAAAACATTGTAGCAAAGAACATACTGACCCCAAATCCATAGATCCCTTATGTGTTTAGTGTTTTAATTTTGGGGGCAACCCCTCCCTTTTCTTTATATCTTGCATGACAAAGCTTTACACGGAAACATATGACTTGGCATAGGGCTTTCCAAGTTGGCTCTCATGTCTTCTTTCTTGTTTGCATTTTTTTCATTTGCTACTTTAAATTAATTGCTCACAGCATAGTGTTTATCAATTTTTTTAAAGTGGGGGCATACATTGGAATTATCCTTTTGTATTTTTTCCTTTTCTTGGTTCTTAGTGCAACCTTCTTACTTCACATGATGTGTTTTGTCACTTTGTGGATGACATTGGGTATGATGTCCTTCATGAGCATGGTCTACCTTAGCATATTACATTCCTCTTGGTGGCTTGATGTGAAACACTACATCCCCTAAGTTGTGAATTTTCTATTATTTGATTGGTCCTCTCTTGGAGACATTAGACACAATGTTCCCTAGGTTAACAACCTTGCATGAACTAAGAAAGATTCCTTTGAACATCCTTTGCATGTTTCATTTTGCATTTGATATATGGCCACCTTACATAACACAACTTGCATGCTTGTGGATCCATCATGTTTGTTCATGAGATCCAAGCATACAGAGTTTTGCTTGTATTGTGAAGCTCAAAAGACCATTTTTATTTTTGTGGCACCTTGTTAAAGTTATCAGGAGGTATAACTTTGGTATGGTTGAGCGGTAAGCCCATTCCAAGGCATGAGTTTCCCCATAGCCACCTACATGTGTGTGAGTACATACCAGCCATGGGTGTATGTTTCTCACCTTTTAGGCCTTCTAACTTGACGGATAGCCATGAGTTCCATCACCTCAGAGTGAGTATGCATTTTTTAGAAAAAGATCCTAGATCTAATCTACACCGTGTTGGACAAATGGTTGAAGCTTGATCTGATTCTTTCTTTTTGTTTCGTTTTTTCTCTCTTTCATCTTTGGCATTGTATGCTTGTGCCTTGTAATTTTTCTTGATATCATTTTCATGTGTGTACATTTGTGCTTGTGTTTGGTTTGTCATGAGATCTTGATCTTGGGAGTTTGATCACCCCTCTTAATTTTTGTTGTCCCATCTTGCTAGCATTGGTTCATAGGAACCCCTCTTGATGCACGTTGGTATACTTTAGTATGAGTTTGAAGAAGGTTCATCCTCTCACTAAAGTGGGGGCTAAATGTGGACACCGAAAAAGTAACCCTTCTACATTTTATGTCTTGTTTAGGCCCTCCTTGTGATTTTGGCTTAATTGTGCCTTGATTTAATGTTGTAATGTGGATAACACATTCACATTAGGTCTTTGGCACTTGTGAACTAAAAAGAGTTCAAGTGGTACCTTACTTAAGTGTTGTAACACATTTTCACACTTTTCTATGTTTTTCTTTAATTGGCCCTATTTTACATCTATAGGCCTTACTTATGTGTATTTTTGAGAATAAACCTGATAAACATCATTAAAAACTCTTAAATCCCAAAACCCACTTCAAATGCCTAAGGTGGGACCCATTTTCCAATTTGAGTGAATCAGTCCCCTTAGGTGGGACCCATTCACCCATGCAGTGATTGAGTCCTTTTGGCACAAAGATCAAAATTAATTCAAATTTTTGGCAGGTTTTCATTTTCTAAGATCTAAGGTTAGCCTGTGATGTTGTATTTTCAAGAATTATTCCATAATGAAGTATAAATATAAGGCTCTTTCACTCATTTCACCACAAATTAGTTTAACAAGAAATCAAGTGATATAGTATTGAATCATTTTGTTTACAAGAGCATTCATGCACTTTGGAGCCATCAGTCACATGTTTGCAGTATTCTACTTCAAGGATTTGGTGAGTTGCAACACCATTAGTTGTTCATTCATCATTCTCCATTCTATTTCATTTTATTTCAAGGGTTTAATTGCCAACAAGAGGTTTGACCAAGGAAAACCCCTATTCACTAACCCTACAACAATTTTTCCCTTTCTTTGTATGTGATTTGTAGGTGTAGGTTGCATATTTTTCAAAGAGAAAGGTTATAAGAGTTTCCATTAAGTTATGAAAGATATTTAAAGTTTTCAAAGTCCTAGGAGAAGCTTGGAGAATATCTACATGCTGAATTCTACATTTACAGACCTAAAAACCTGTTAGGAGTAGAAGAGAAGACTAGGGGCTACAATTTCCTATTATGAATTTCTAGAAATCCAGAGGTGGACTGATTCACAACTATTGGGGAATGAGTCCCATTTCCTAGGCCTAAACAATAATTTTTTAGATTTGAGTACCCTTTTCCCTGAAACCTATTTTGGCACATTTTCTAGAAAAATGGACTAAGTTGCCTAGCTTGGCATATGAGTCTCAATTAGCATCAACAGTGAATTTTTTAGGATTCCAAAGCTCCATTCCATCTCCAGAAAGTTTCTAGGTGCACATTTCCAATTTCATAACTTTATGTTACATTTTACTTGCATTCTTAGGTCATTTAGTGTTAGTTTTCATATCACATTGTGTTTTCAAACATCTTGCATTTTCCAAGTTTACACTAGGTGGTGAACCCATTTCTTGTTTCCATTCATCTCCAAGAATATATTATAGTTATATCTCTCATATCATTCATTGGGTTCAGGTCTCTAAGATATTCTTGAATGTGAGCATTGCGAAATCAGATCCCTCTCCCTCCATTCCCCATTTGTGTGAATAAGGAGGTTTTGCATTCCATTTCCATTGTCCACACCTTTTTTATAGTATAATCTCATGTGTAATCATATTCATTCTTTGTTATTAAAATAAAACTATGTATCATTGTTGTGCTCTCCTATATTATGGGTAGTAAGGACAACTTATTCTACAATTGTACATTCTTCCTAAGGATGTCCTCTATTATTCCATCCTCTTTACATTAACTTAAGAATTTCTCATTTTATACATGAAAATATTTTAAGGGGGCCTACATTTCTCTCACATGTGAATCAACACATGCACATTCATAATATCAAAACTCCTTGTGGTGTTGATAATTAATTGAGCTACCTAGTAATCATATTTTTTTATCATGTGCACTTTATAGCCCTTACCTTTTGTAGCATCTAAGCCACCTAGCAACAAAACATGCTAGCTCATGTACCCTTCACATGACCTACCTAGCAAAAACTATTTCTATAATATGCACTTAATATGGTCTAATTTTGTAGCACTTTAGTCTCCTAGAAGAACCCTTGCTAACCCATGTACTTCATGTGAGATACAATTTTAAACCTCTCAAGGTTACCCTACAACCAATATTTAGTGCTTGTGATCAATAAAGGTATTGTATGATTCATATGACCCTTAGAAATATAGCAAGCTAACACCTATTTTATGTAGTCCCTTTAGTATTTATTGTTTAATTATTTAATTTTGTGTATTCTTTCTTTGAAGTGATAAATTCACTAGTTACATTATTCTCACTATATAAGAACTCTATTTTTGTTGCTTTTATTTTAGTTGTATTTTAGGAATGATGGAAAGTATTTATAAAACATTCCATAGTGATGTCTCTTTCAATTTTGTATCCCAAAAATTTTCCCTTTTCATTTTTTATTCTATTTTCTCCTTTGTACATGTTTTATTTATTTTTTCTATATATATATATATATATGTTTATGATGTTCTAACATAATGGTTTTTTAGGTTTATTTCTTTGATAGTACTTTTCTTCTGGAATTTTTTTTTTATCTAATTCATATGTTTCATAGTTTGAAAGCTTTGGGAAATCATCACCCTACTTGGAGAAATATTTGCCTCTACTACAATATTTTTTTCTTATTTTTCATGTTACTTTTATTTAATGTTTTCATACATATACTTTAGCATGCATATTTCTTAGTGTCATAATTATGACAACATGGGGACAATGCGTAATGATGGAAAATATATAAACTTTCAATTATGGATTATGTTTTGGATCCATCCTAAATTTGATCTCCTTGGAGTGCTTTAGATTCAGTTAAACCCTTTCCTTAGCATCTATCAATCCTTGTTTTCAAGGCCTTGTCTCCCATGGTACTTTTTGACAAAATTAATATTTTAATTATTTTATTCTTGTGATCCTATTGTGTTTCATCCCATGAATTTTTTTTTTTATTGGCCATTTCTAAGAATTTCTCCACCTCCTACCTATCTAGGCTAGTGTTAAGCAATTTGAATGAATCCAAATATCTCTTTCACTACCTCATCTACCATCCTACCTCTCATTTTCTAATAAAATCTCTCTCATTTATTTATTTAATATCTTATACTTTCAATCTATATAAAATATTCTATATAGGATAAACTAATTTTTATTTGGTATATGTTAATAAATGCGAGCACACTCGAACTACTACAACATTCTTATTAAAGGTATTGTGTAATTTTACAATATTCTTGTCTATCTAGCTTCATGAAGTTTGTAGAATTTTTATTCTTTTTTCTTCAACATTCTTTAATATTTCCTATTATTATTTTTGCATCATTTTTTTATTTCCGTTGACACCTTTGGATCTCACCCACTTGTTGTTATAACTCACATTTTTCATGTATTTTTCATTGTCAATTATCTTTAAATTTTATGAAAATTTTACTAAAGGATGAACACAATGAAAATGGGTGTCCACCTTTTAGGAGATGGAACTTTGGGACCTATTTCATACTTTAGTTCATCAGGAACCTAGATCCGTAAACCAAGTGGGTTGATTGAGGAATTACTACTTGGGGGTTCCTATTGAAAGTGGATGCAGGTTCACCATTAAATGAAGCTTCAAAGGAGAAATGCAAACACCTATTCACAAAACCCTTGATACTTGAGAGCATGAAATCAGATTGACAAAGGATAATTAAGCAAAATGGTACCAAAAAGACTGATGCAATCAAAACAAGGTCTATAACTCTAAAAATCCACCTTTTGAAGTGCATTGGGGCTGATATGCTAGGATGGGTGATTTAGTCCTACTACAAGATTCTAGGCAGAAATTGGAATCTTCTAATGATAGATCAAGATCTATAGAAAGATGCCAAAAAAGGGCTATACTATGACTCATTCTCCCAGTAGGGTGATTTATTCCTATTACTAGGGTTTTACTAATATTCTCATATCCTCTAGTGATCTTCTCTAGCTTTTCTCTTGTTTGATCTTCAAGCCTGAAAGTTGAGGTTCTGGTCTGTAGGTGGGTTTCTGTGAAGATGATAACTTCTTGACAACTTTGATAATTTTTCAAAAAAATTCTTCAAAGGATCTTCAAGCTTCAATTCACCTAGATCTGCAATCACACACCAAGAGGAAAAATTGTTGTTTTGTTAGGGAATATAGGTGTTTTCCTTGGTCAAACCTTGTTTTGGTAATTAAACCTTGAAATGAAATAGAAAAGCATGAAGGAATGATGAATGAACAAATGTAATGTTGCAACTCACCAAACCCTTGAAATTAAGGTTGCAAACTTGTGTGAAATGGCTAGCATGAATGTGGATCTTAACTCTTGATTGAATGCTTGAAACTTGATCTTGAATGCTTTCTTGAATCATAAGACCTACATCACAAATGTTAGCTTATAAACACACATGACACATGAAGACTTTAACATGATGCTTGAATCTTGAATATTTCTCCAAATGCTTGATAACTTACTCTTGAATGGTCTTGATCTCATAAAATTTCTCTCATGAAAATTTCTTAGATTGTTAGGAGAAATTATTTGAAATAACCTTGTATTTATACTTGTTTATGCATAATTTCCTAAAATTACAACACTACTTGATCTGATATCAGATCGAGGATAATAAAATTCCACCAAGAATTTGAATTAAAATAGGTCCAAGTTAAATCAGGACTCATATGCTAGGTTGGGCATATGAGTTCAAGTGGCTTAAACCCGAGACATATGTTTCAGGAAGTGTCTTGTTCAATGCAACATTCAAAATTAGGTCCCGAGACCTAGGTGGATCCCATACGCCCAAAGGGGCATATGAGTCCTAGATCCCTAGATCTAGAACACAACCAAAACCATTAAGTTATGATTTTTCATTTGTTAAATTTCAAGACTATCCTCAAAAATATGCATTTAATTAGGATTGTGGATGCAAAATAGGACCAATTAAGGCATAAATGAAACAATTTTTAATAGGAAGGGCCCAAACACATGTGAAAATGTAAATGGAAACCTTTTTATACACTACATTTAGCCCCCACTCTAGGGAGAGGATGAACTTGCCTCAAACTCGCACTAAAGTAGATAAATTCAGATCAAGAGAGGTCCAAGTGTACCAATGCTAGTGAGATAGGATAATGATCAAGAAGGATGATCAAGCTCCCAGGATCAAGATCATATGGAAAACCAATATAGGCCAAAAAGAGCACACATGTAAATTATGTATGAAGCAACAACAAGATACAAGCATACACTATTAAAGACATAGAGAAGAAAGAAAAAGAAAAGGGTGGATCAAGCTTCAGCTATTTGTCCATAATGATGTGGATCAAGCCTTAGTTGTTTTTCCAAAAAAATGTTTAAAAGTGGAAAAAGATGTCCACTATACAAACAAAATGCACACTCACATAGGCTAGTGGAAACCAATATCCACTAGGTGAGCCCCTAGTGAGACACATACACACATAGCCGATATGTTGCCACACACACAAGCAAGTGGTTATGGGAAAGTCATGCCTATGGTTGGCTCCAATACGTACTAACCATACCAGAGCTATACCTCCTGATAACTTTGATAAGGCCCGACACAAGATGAATAATGAGATTCATGAGGCAAGCAAAGCTTTGTATGCTAACACCGATGAACAAATAGGATGGATCCATAAGCAAGCAAAGTGTGTTATGCAAGGTGGCCATATAATAGCAATTGTAAATGTATAGTATTGTAGGGTACATTCAAAGGGTTTTTTCTTAGTTCATGTAAGATGTTAAGTTAGGGAACATCATACCTAATGTCTCCAAGAGAGGACCAAATAAAGAATAGAAGATTCACAACTTAGGGAATGCACCCTACTTGACATTTCCACTAAGAGGAATATAATATGCTAAGAGAGATCACACTCTTGAAGGACATCATACCCAAAGTCATCCCAAGAGAAATACACAACGCATAAAGTAAGAAGACCACACAATGAAACATGAGTTATAAAATGCAAAAGAATAATTCCAATGTATGCCCCCACTTTAAATAAATTGCTAAACACCATGTTGTAAGAAATTACTTTAAAGTAACAAATGATAAATGCCAAATAGACATGAGAGCTTATTTGGAAACCCCTATGCCAAGTCATATGTTTCTAAATGAAGCTACGTCATGAAAAGGGGTTGCCCCCACAATGAAATCCTAAAATCACATAAGAGGTCCATGGATTCAGGATTAGTATGTCTTTGGTACAATTTCTTTAAAGATCTAAAAAATTTCATCATTCCCCAAATACTCATGGAACAAGAAGAATAACAAATACAAAGAGAGCTAAAAAAAGAAAGGATTTTGGGTCAAAATGGAAGAGACCTAAATGTTCTACCCTTCCATCATCTCAAAAAGCAGGAAAAAAATACAAAAAAAAGATAAAAAAGATTAAGGGCATGTACAAAAGATCATCATGGAAAACAAGCCCTTAAGTGGCAAAAATTTATAAAATTTAGAGTTAGGCAACTTTGACGAAAAATTGGAATAAGCTATCTCTTTATTATTTCCCAAAATGTGTAAGAATATAATCTATATCAAATTGAATGCCATTTCTAAACTTCTAGGTTTCTTTTTAAAAAAGAAGAAAATCTAAATTTTAGTGAAAAATTTGAAATTTCCAAATGCAATAGTACTTAAATTTCAGTGGAAAATAAGAAGCTGTGTAACTGCTTGACCACACTAACCACAATAAAATGTGATACATTTTTATAATATTCCCTATATATAGTAGAGGACTCATGTCCCGATGTGATGCATATTTTTATAATTTTCTTTCTAGGTAAATAATTAATTATGATTTTTTTTATTACAAATTGTAAAAATATAAAACTCATATGTCCTAATTTCACCCTTTAACTTGGTCAAAACTTCAAAAATTCATTTTTTCTTTTTTTTAATCCTATAGTATGCAGCTATTAGAATGTGACACATGTTTCCATTCAAAAAAAATGTGATACCGCTTTGAAAGTTATAGATGTTTTTCAAATCAACCTATCAATCAAGACTTTAGTCATAATTTTAAATAGAAAATTAATAATTATTATTTATTAAATTCAAAAAATAAAGTACAATTTATATTGGTGGAAAGATAAATGCTTTAAAACCCTTTTGTTTCATCAATTTTGGGTTAAAAAAAGTCATCCCCATAATTCTATATACCAAATGATATGCCACTTTGCCCATAATGATCCTCAAGACATACCCATAATCTTTTGGGTCAACATCGAATTGACCTAAATGTCTCAACACCCTATGTCATCCACAAAAGGAGAACACAAGACAAAGAAAGGATAAAGTTTTATGACACATAGAAGAATGTAGATCAAATAGAGGAATGTCACAAAGAGAGAGACACTTCAAACAAAATGGTACAAGAGATCAAATTATGCACATTCAATCAAACATAATATAAACAAGAAAAGAAAGAAAAGACTAGTAAGGCACAAGCAAATCAACCTATAGTAGGTCATCTGCATCCCAATCTTGTTCATCATATACAAAAGGTGAACAACTAGCCAAAGGGATAACATCAGATGCAAAAACTAGGAAAAGGCTAACTAATTCCTTTTCCCCACTAAGTGGAGGACAAGGATGGGCCGAGGTAGGTGATGAGAAAGAGCTCCTTTCATTTTCAACTAATTTGTAATGAATGTAAATCATGTAATAGTGAGAATATTATGATTCTACAACTATTAAATGGAAATGAGAAAAGTTCATTCTTTTAAGAGACTATTTCAATGATATCAAACCTTTTAAATATTTGTTTTATATCATGACACTCATCAGTACTATGCAAGAATTCTATGATATTGACAATGAGGTATGTTTGTGTTCTTTGGATCTTAGTATTAGGATTTTCTTTAATTAGTGGTAATGTTATGAGTCCTTGAATTAGAAGTATGTGTAAAGTTCTTTCAGTTGCAGAAATGGGTTATGGAAATTTGAGTTTCTTAAGTTTGTAAGGTTTTTATTTCTTGCTAGATTCACCAATTTGTTGAGGTAGATGTTGAGGAGAAGGACCTAAAATTATCCTATCATCCTTGTGAAGCATTGGTTGTTCTTTAGGAAGGAAAATTATGTTGGGGGGAGGATCTTGGTAACCTACTCCTTGGGTATCTTCACTTGGTATTTGTTCTAGGAGTTTATGAATTTCATGTTTTCTTGTTGTGTAACATTCTTGTTTGCTTAAAATCATGAAGCCTTTTCCATATGTCTATTCTAGGTTGATGGGTGTGTTAATCACTTTGTTAACATAGGATGAAAATTTTTATTCTGGCACTCAGAAATTTAGTTATAGAATAAGCCCTAAAAAGCACATTTGGAAAATAATTAGAAGGACTGAGATATTGTGATCAATGCAAATGATATGTATTAAAAAATTGGCAAAGAGAAAATACAACGAGAAATGCGACACAGTTTTACTTAAGCAAAAGCACCAATTTTGATAAAATTTCATTGAGAAAATATGTGAAGTTCAAGATGTTGCATATAACATTCAAAATGATTTGGAATTCAATAGTACAGAGAAATATTGATTTATCATCTATTGCTAGTCTCTTTGGGAGGCTACTTTTTTAAGATATAAGAAGAGTGGAATGATAATTTTTAAGAGGTTGAACCTTTTGAGGTCGTAAATTTGATTGTAAAGGAGAGGAAATTTAAAGAAATAAAATTGATGGGAGTTGTCATAGTGAACAAGAACTCATTGTCCCTTCAGAGCTTGTATCCAAAAAATGTTAATTTGTGACATCAAGAGGTCCAATAAGGAGAATTCGGAAAAGGACTAGTTTTCATACCCCATTGATGAATTATGATCCATCATGTTCAACTAGTAATCAGTTAAATCCTTTGTCATTACATGCAAATGATTTTGAACAAAAAACTATCTATCACACTTCTCAAAGCACTAGATGTGGACAGAGCATGCTCTCTTGGCTCCTATGATGTCAGTAGAAAAATATGTTGCAATAGAGGGTTTCATAGATTGGCTTGGGCTTATGCACATGTGCCTAACCCTTATATTATGTGGTTACTTCATTTATCTGATGTTGATCAGGAGATGCAATCTTGGGTTGAAGCTGCACAATGTGTTGTAGTAGTTGTTGGGGTCATTATGCAGGTGCAAGTTGGATGAAGTGATGTTGTGTGGGGAAAAGAGCATGTAATGACTTTGTGTAAGATATGTCCAATGGCCAGTAATGAAATTATTGGTGAAGCATCAACTATAGAAGTTAAAGGATATGGGGCATCAAAATTGACTGTGCATTTTGTTGTGAAATATCCACAACTCACAAATAATTTTTTTGCCTAGGCTGAGCTTTATCACTTTTGTGCCAACATTCTTGAGTTGATTATCCCTGTTTATAAAATTAGAAGAGCATTTGAGGAGATAGAAAAGTGTCATACTTCTCTTACAAACATTTAAGAAGAAATTCTTGAGCAGGAATCTAGTCCAATTCCCCCTACTGATGCCACTTACTATCGGGTTGGATTTTATGGTGATCACTTTGCAAAATTGGATAGGAAGGAGTATATATATAGAGAGGCATAAGATGTACGATTAAGGGATATAATGGAGAAGCTTATTCATATTTATGAATCAAGATTGGATAGTAGTCAAACATTCCACGTGATTCTAGATTGTAGATGGGTTAATGCTGACGAATTGTAGTCTGGAGTGAACTACTTGCAGATAACATTAATTGATCCAGTTATGGAAGATGAAGATCTAGAGAATAGAAAGGAAAGGATCCTTTCTCTTTCATCAAAAGCTATACATTTTCAAGTGTTTGATCACTTCCTTTTTGATACACCATTTACAAAAATTGGGAAATTTCAAGGTTGGTTGGAAGATCTATGGAAGAGACAAACTATTATACCAACCGAGGGCTCTTTTCCAACACTAGTAAATAGACTTTTAGTTGTGAAGTTAGACTCGTGAGTTTTATCCCATAGAAAATGCAATTGGAATGATAGAAAAAAGAACTACAACATTGCAAAATGAGCTTGCAGAACCTCAGAGCTCATAGGGTGATCAGTTCCCACATATGAAATTTTTGTCATGGTTGAGCCATTTACAAATAGTTCAGGGTTTAACTTCTTGTTTTTTCAGCAACTAGTAGTTTCCTAGAACCTCCATACCCACAACACATAAAAGGTGACACCGAATGTTTCCCACATCCCCACAGAAGAAGAATGAAGACATTGTGGTGTAGCGATGGTAATCTACATTACCGTGAAGGCCCAACACTAGTCCTACAGTAGTATGGTAAAAATAGTTAAAAGAAATATTATTACCCTGAGGGCTCAAAAATAAATGCGTGGTAGTGTGGTGGAGGAAATATAGTGAAATATTATTGCATTAAAATATACGATGAATGTTCAAGAAAAAATTATTAAAGCCACAATATTAAATTAATTTTACCACAAATATAAAATCAAGATTGTGTGGGTAGTTCAAATACCTCTCCTACATATGGGAAAAGATAAAAAAAAAAAAAAAATCATTTCGGTAAATGAAACATGAATATATAAAACAATGAAGAGTGAAAACTTATTTGTGTGGAGGATAGTGAAGTGCAATCTTGAAATAGTTTTCACTGTGAAGTAAAATATTAAAATATTTCACCGAAGGAATTAAGAAAGTAATGGAGAGGCTAATTATTTTACCTGGACGATATATTTTTGGTGGAAATACAAAATAGGAAGTTGCCAACAAAGGCGAACTATCACTATTATTATTATTTTTACAATGTGGGAGATCAAAGTTCAAATATTTTAATTTGCCGAGGAAAATTAATTAAAATATTCTATTTCACCAAAGAATACTAGAGAGCTACACCAAATGGATACGAAGGGATGAAACCCTAAAATTATAATGTATATATGTAAGGTGAATATACCATAAAAAAGGAGGAATAATCATGGGAAGTAGTTCACAAATCATCATCAGTAGAATAGAATATTATAAATTTTCATTTCAATACTTTGTATATAAAAGATGCAACACATGAATACATTATGAGGAGATTAATGAAGTATATGTGATTTTGTGACTTTTATTTTGGTCTCAATTGTTTTTTGAATTAAAACAACTATTTGGCTATCTTTGATTAGATTTCTTGGTAATATGAATTTATCCAAGTGATACTTTAATTCATCAAGTACATTTGCTACCTCTATATGATCTGTTTAACTGGTTTCTTCCAAGTAAATAATTAAAAATCCTTTTAAAAAATTTATAATAATATAGAAACGTCAATTGGATTGATTAGTAGAGCATATAATTGACAATATGTTAAACTGTCTCTAATACAGTGCTATCGATTATTCAAGCTGGATATATCAAGTATATACTTCCATCAGTCAATACACCCTTAGTGTCATTGTGTGATTTTTCCTAGCTATTTCCTTCAAGGAAGGATTAAAATCCTTTTAAGTGAATCATAGTAACCAATATGATATTCATTGGATTAGTAAGAAGAGTTTTCCAGTTACATCCCTACACCTTTATACAAGGTATAAAGATTCAAGTGCCAAACAATTAGAGTTATAGCCAAACATTAGTCACTATCACAGACTTTCCTTGACTCCATTTACCCAGCAAGCCACTAGTCTTATCCATCTCATCATTTAGTTTTGGCCATTTCATTTTCAAAACTTTACATCTGTTAATCAAACATTTCTGTAATTCCACCTTGATATTGCTTATACAATCTATACCAAACAAGTCTGCATATCTCCACTCCCAAATGCCATTGTGGATAGATTGCTTAAGTAGGAAAGAAATAGTCAAAGTCTGCCCCATCTGCATAGGTACACCCACCTATTTTTGGCAGTGCCTGAAGAGAAGAAGGTTCAAATATATTATTTGAACTTGTATGTTAGACAAAAACGTATCAAGAGCTTGGAAACCTCTTGTGGTTTCAAACCAACATTTTTGAGACCTAACGGTTTGATGACTCTGTTGGGGACTATTTTAGAATATCTATTTAAAGACATCATATAGAGTCATTGAAGAGAGATTCATAGTTGAGAAGTTTGAGGAAGATCGACTCTTCTGGGTAAATCAAGAATAATTTCATTTTTCTCTCAGGGTATGTGCAGGATCATGATGGACCAAAAAGAGGCAATATGATGGGTATTTTTAGGGTATGTGGCTGACAACTTTTTTTTACCCAAAATTGATGAAATGAAAAGGGATTTTAAAGGATATTCTTAAACTTATGGCCTCTAAATTGTAGCAAGTTTGAATTTAATAAGTAATTTATTCATTTTTCTATTTAAGTATGACTAAAGTCTTTGATTAATAGGTTGATTGAAAAACATCTATAGATTTCAAAATTATCACATTTTTGGAATCCAAATATGCATACACATTCTATGGCCACATACTATAGGAATAAAAGAAAAAAATGAATTTCATAGAAGTTTGACCAAGTTAAGAGTGTGAGACATAAAAGTTTTTTTTTTTTTTTAAAGTTGTAATAAAAAATTCATAATTAAATTATTTTTTCTTGGAAAAAATTACAAAAAATATGCATCACATCACGGACATGAGTCCTGCATGTCTAGAGCTATTTATAAAAAAATATTATCATTTTGTTATAGTTAGGGTGAATTGGAGACAGACACCTACTTCTTATTTTTTCCTAAAATTTAAGTCTCTTGCATTGAAATTTGAAATTTTTTCACCAAATAGATTTTTAAAATAAACCTAGTAGTTTAGAAACTACATTCAATTTGCTACAAATTATATTGTTACATATTTTTGAAATAATATAGATAACTTATTAAAAATTTTATGTCAAGTTTCCTAACTTTGATTTTTCTAAAAATTTTGCCACTTAAGGGCATGTTTTTTCCATGATGATCCTGCACATACCCCTCACTTGTAAGAAAGTGAGTGGTGAATCTGGTAAAAAACTTGATGAAGAATGCATAGACAGTTTGGAACATAAGATTTATTTGAAAGAAAATAGTTAATAAGAAAGTGCAAAGAATTGAATAGACAATGGCTACAATGGGATAAACAACTGCTACAATTGAGTGTCACATGTGTTCCAAATGCATCACAAAATATACCATTCTACAATAAGAAGGAATACACAAATGCAAGTAGGCATTGGACCCCACAAGTTCCACATAATATAACTAGAAATTTTGGAAATGGAGGTAAATCATATCAAGCACAACAAAATATTTCTTCACCACAATCATCAAAACAAATAAATGCTTATCATGTCCCTCCTGGACAAAGACTAGTTAGCTATCAAGATCATAAATACAATCAATACCAAGTGCAACACAATCCTAGCCGGTGTGGAAGTGTAAATCAAAATCAACAGCAAGGTATATATCAAAATAAACAATTTGTGAATAAAAATGATGAATGCTTACATATTCAAGAGAGAAGTAGAAGTATTTTGGACGCCTTTCTTGACATAAGTAGACATAAAGGAGAATCTGGGTGCTCCCTATTCAATAGAATCACAAATATTTGTAGGAAAATACCTATTAATTTACCACCCAGTAGGTCTGAGTTCATTGAGCAGTTCATGACACTA
Organism: Sequoia sempervirens; assembly: GCA_007258455.2. NCBI lineage: Eukaryota > Viridiplantae > Streptophyta > Pinopsida > Cupressales > Cupressaceae > Sequoia > Sequoia sempervirens. Next base: position 117,949,210 of record VDFB02193867.1, read on the forward strand.
TATGATCCCGATTCAATTTATTGGCCTGAATCATGGGTACCAGTTGCTTACAATTAAAGAGATGAATGGATTGGCATCGGGGTAAAGAAAAGAAATGAGGATGCTATCAATAGTGAACAAAAAGGAGAGATCGTTGATGAAAATGGGAAATTGATCAAGCAATACAACTAGAAGATGAGACATGTGCAAGTGAAAACAATTCCTATGACAACCTATATGAGGAGTATGAAGATATAGAAGGTATATCCTACATAAAAAATTATGACAGTGCATGTTATGAGGGATCCATTGAATATTCAAATTATGAAGTTGAACAAATAACACCTTCATTCTCGGATTGGTACCATGGTTACACAATTAATGATGAAGAAGAGTTCATTCAATATAGCTTTTATGACAACAAAGATGAAGAAAATGTAGAAGAGGTCAATGAAGAATAAAAACAACTTGAGAAAGAATGCATGTGACAAATTCATCTATAGCTAATAACCATGAGGACATGATTGTGTTGGAGTTAAAATGACACTGAGAGGTGGGGGTGAATCAGTGTCTTAATAGATTTGACCAATTTTCACAAATTCAAAAACCATAGCTCAGATATTATCTCAATATACTTTGATTAATGCATTCATGAGTTGAATGTAATCATTCAAAAATAGAATTGAGAAAAGTAATAACCAAACAGTGAACTGAAATAATCAACAACATAGTAAAGCAAAGGGAACTCAGAAGAACAAGAAAACTCAAGATTTTACCGAGTGGAAAACCCTCCTGGGGTATAAAAACCACTCCCTAAATGCCTTCTAGGCTTAATCTTTTAAACAAAAGTTCACAATGCCTTATAGGCTGACTTTTGAGCACCCACTCAAGGAGCACCAACCCCTCATTTAGAGATATCTATCTCAAGGAGTACCAACCCCTCAAATTATACATTTGAACAATAAAAATATCTCAGAGGATCTCTCTATTTTCAGTCAAGCTCATAACTCTCTATTTTTCTCATCTACCTAATACATTTTGATACAGCCAATAAAAAACAACATTCCCAGATTACAATCAAAGAGCTTTTACAGTTTTCAACGCTGGTATTTATTTACATTTCAAGTATGTATGTTGTGAAGAAATCTTCAAAAAATGTTTTTCACAAGATTCTTAGATTCTCTTGCTGATTTTTTAATATAAAGCTGAATATTGACAGTCTATTGATGAGGATATAAATCAAGAGTAATGCTTATCCAGAGAGCTTCAAATCATCCATTAAATAAAAAATGCAATAGCTCAGAAAGAAACTCAATGAATATTCTGTTATGTAACCGTTCTAAGATTTGATGCCAATCCATGATGACGACCACAGTGTTTTGAGTCTTCGTTAACTATTAGTTGAGACAACCAGATAGTTCTACCAAAGGTAATTGCACCGCCAGACATTCCTCTTAGTTAACGCTTTTGCCATAACCCATCAGAGTCAGGAAGACCTCTCGTAGGCCACATGATGTTTCACCGAAAGCCCTCTTATGTGTCACTGTAACTATCAGCCGTCGGGGAGACATTTTTTAGATAAGACTTTGTTTTGTCAAAAGTCATCTGATACACATTGTCGCCGTGACAATTCAATACCTATGCCGAAGGCCTTTGTCATTTCCAAGTTGCCAAAACAATACATGGTCGGGGAGACACTATATAGACTGGCCCTTGTTTTGCCAAAACATCCTGAGCTCACCCTAGATTGCCAAGACAATATCAATCTCACATGAATGAGCCTTTGATAGAAACCCCTTGTGTGATGTTGTTGTAACATAATGGTTCTCTCTCTGATGCACCCTTCTAACTTATGAGAGTCACTATAACATACCAATATTGGGGAGACCTCTCGTAGAAAGCTTGAGTCATACCAAAAAACTTCATTCACTTTCGAAGTTCTTAGACAAGATAGATCCTATGCCGACAAAAGTGCTTTTGTAACATTGGTGGTGAAGGTCACTTTCGTGAGACCTCTCACCGAAAACCTAGCTCTTCACAGAAGATACTGTATGTTTTTCAGTCGATTGTAACAAATTGAATTCAAGACCATATAGCAATGCCACAACTCTCGCCAATAGACTTCCACATGCACTAGTTGGGGAGACAATATGATTTCGCTATGACCTCAGCCCGACAACCAAACTCATGTCGATATGCTTATTCTGAAGTGGGTCAGTGTGACATTTCATATTCGATAAGACCTTATCTTGATGGTATAACATATATGCCGATATGAGCACTTTTTATTAAGCTGAAACAAAAGAAAGGAGAACCATCCTGAGACAGATCATCAATGAGAACAAACTGAAAGAGATTTTTTCATCAAGGACAAACTGTAAACACAACTAAGATCCAACAAACCCCCCCTTTTTCCTTGATGGCAAAACACAAATGACTCTCCCCCTTTTTGCCTCAAGGTAAAGAATAGAAGAAAATGTGCATTGCCATAACACAATCGAGTCAACCAAAAAATACCATTAGAAACAGCTGCAAAAAGAGTATCAATGTAGCAACCAAGATTGCAGGAGAGCTTTAAGTGAATCAAAACATATAACATGCTCCCCCTAAGCCAATGCTAGTAAAATCAGAGAAGTAAAGATTGAGAGATAACTCCCAATCAAAGTCTCAACCTTTCAAACAACTCTTTAGCTAAGGGCTTAGTAAAAATATCAGCCACCTGATCTTGAGATCCAACAAACTGTAAGCAGACTTCATTAGCCAAAACCTTTTCTCAAAGAAAGTGAAACTTGATAGCAATATGTTTAGTGCGAGAGTGCAAAACAGGATTTTTGGAGATACTTATCACACTTGTGTTATCACAGAGAATAGAAACAGGTTTAGGAATTCCAATACCCATATCAGATAGAGTTTGACTCATCCAAAGAACTTGAGTACAGCATGAAGTGGTAGATACATATTCTACTTGGCGTCACAGAGATAAAAGCTTGATTCGTTTCTTGTTGTGCCCACTAAATGATCACCAAGAAAGAATGCAGCACCACTGGTGCTTTTCCTATCATCCAAACAACTAGCCCAGTCAGCATCAGTATATGCAATCAATGAAAAATTATTGCTTCTAGGATACCAAAGACCATAATTAAGAGTGCCCTGAATATATTTAAAGATCCTTTTAACAGTAGTGACATGGGATTCTTTAGGTGATGCCTGAAACCGTGCAACAATGCAAACTGCCTACATAAAGTCAAGTCTAGAGGTAGTTAAATATAACAGACTGCCAATCATTGATCTATATTCAGTTTGATTTATATCAGGGGAATCATCAACCTTAGTTAGTTTGCATCCAGTAATCATTGGAGTGCTAACTAGATGGCATTCATCCATCTGAAATTTCTTAAGCATCTCTCTAGCATACTTGGTTTGATAAAGAAATATTCCATTCTCACGTTGAGATATTTGAAGACCCAAGAAGAAATTTAATTCTCCTAATAATGACATTTCAAATTTAGATTCCATTAGCTGAGAGAATTTTTTACTCATTGTAACATTGTTGTAGCCAAAGATAGTGTCATCAACGTATATTTCAACAACCAGAATATCAGAACCTTCAATTTGAACATAAAGATTGCTATCTACACCTCCTCTAAACAAACCATTTGAAAGTAAATGACTGTCAAGCCTAGAGTACCAAGCTCTAGGTGCTTGTTTTAAACCATAGAGGGCCTTTTTCAATCTGTAAACATGATCAGGCTTATTTTTGCACATAAATCCTTCAGGCTGTTCAACATAGACCTCTTCATCTAAATAGCCATTTTAAAAAGTAGTTTTGACATCCATTTGATAA